>GL379978.1:0-44264 GCA_000143925.2 Caenorhabditis brenneri
AGGTTTTCCTTTGGCTTTTCGTTTTGCACGACGAACTGTAATGAGGAAGTGGAATTTAGTTGACCTTTTGCTATGAAATGTTGCTCATATGCTATTTTCCAAAAAGTAGCTATTTCTCATTTTCTATAGAATTCCTCAGTTGCTAGGGACATGGATCTTTCGCTATAAGTAGCTCATTTGCAACTGCAATAGCAAATGAGAAACTCAATTTTCTTAAAAACAGAAAATAGCAAAAGATCCATGATAGCAAAAGAAAAAATCCTAGCATATGAGAAATAGCAAAAAATCAGCAAGCATATGAGTATTTGCCGAGAAAAAACTGCTCGAAAAGTGAATACCATACCCTTCGCATGCAGGCCACCGGTAGCGGACAATGCAGCCGCAATACCCTCAGCCTTATCCCCGGAACCCATCCGCCTTGTGTACGCCTCCATCATTGCTTTTGTGTTGGGATTCGACTGTATCGCACTCTTCTTGTACGGATTCAAATTGCATATTGTGATGGAGGGAAATGGAGCGTTTTCGAATTTGAGCTGGAAAAATTGGATTTTTTGGAGCACAACGAAGCTAAAAAAACTAAGCAATTCAGCTGATTTTCCTTAGTTTTTAGAGCTCGCTTCAACCTAAAAATCCATTGAAATTTCCCGAAAACTCACATCAAGATCAACCGTTTTTCCGTATTGACGATATTTGGTAATAAGAAAGAATATTTGAATAAGAAGGGCGAGAAGACATATCGTGAACGCTGTATACCAGAACCATCTCCATTTTTTGCCTGACTTCGTCGTCTCGTCTGCGTTGGCGGCATGTGAGATTCCGTGAAATGTGGACTGTTTCTCGAATCTGGATTTTTTTCTCCCAATAAAGTATCAAAAATTTCGAGGAAAACTCACTTTCTTCTGATTGCAGGCCAGTCAAATTTTTTCTCACGCATCTGTTGGAGACCTGCAATTCATTCTTTGATTGGAAAAAATTTCAAAAAAAAATTTTTTTTTTTTGGAAACTTCCTGACCAGTACTCAGCCTCCGAATATGCGAAGCTGCATGAATATCGTGAATAGGCAGGTCAAAACCCAATAATTTGGTATGATTTGGTGGATTTTCTTCGTCATTATCATTGAATTCTCGAGAATTCATTAGTAGAAAACAGAGTAAATATGTAATAATTCCTCAATTTGCACTGATTGGAAAAAAGCTGTTGCTCTTCACTTTCTGAAGGGAGAGAGAGAGTGCCTGTGTGTCATGTCGTTTTTGTTGATATCAGGTTACTCAAAAACGCTTTTTTTCGTTTCTTCGCGCTTGCTGATATGAGGGATGATGATGATAAGGCAACACACAGAGAAAGCAGTAAATTGGATATCCTGTTTTTTGTTGCACTTCGGGGAATTTTTCGAGACATTTTTTGGTTCTCATTCATCCCAGCTCTTCTGGTTTTCAACCCAAAAATCCAGAGAAAGCCACCATAATTTTAGGTTGAAAAGCCTAATTTCTTGGTAGGGACCACCTGGAGATTCCGGCTGGAATCCCCAAACAAAGTCTGAATTTGATGTCAAATTCTACTGAATTTTGGACTGCAAAGCCCTGGGTTTCAAGTCGAAAACTCATAAGTTTTGGTCCAATTTGTTAGATTTTGGCTCAAGAGATCCGGCTGGAACCACTGAATAACGGACACAAGAGCCTGGATTTTAGGTCGAAATCCACGAATTCGGATTGAAACCCCATGAATTTTCAGTCAAATCTGGTTGGTTTCACCTTGAAAATGAGACCGAAATCACTGAATTTTTGGTCGGATTCCTCAGAAAAAATCGGAAGTTCATGCCAAACTCTACTGAATTTTGGGCTAAAAAGTTCTGAATTTCTTTGAGTTTGACCTCCAAAATCAGATTGAAAATTCAGAATTACAGACTGAAAATGCCTTTAAGTTTAGATTCGAAAACCCTAAACCCGGGTCCTAAGAACCTAAATTAGTGGGATTTTAGCTATGACACTTATAGCGAAATCAGCTGATTTAGGGGTGAAAACCAAGAATTTTCGGCTGCAAACCACCAAAATCTTGGTCAGAACCACAGGATTCCTAGCTTCAACCCCTCGATTTTGTATCTCAAGACACGGGTTCAAACCGTAAGATTTTCCGTTAGAACACCTCAATTTTCTGACCAAGTTAGTGTCTAACGACTAGAGCGAGTGACATCAGTGTACTACAAACCCTAAGTACCGTGTCCGAAGAAGTTGAGCCCTAAACCCCCAATTTACAATAAAACCCCCCAGCTTTACGATCAATTCACACGAAACTGTTTACCACGAGGCCGATATTTGCGAAACGACTGTCCGACTATAAGATGAGGCATAAGCAAAGCCATCGGCGAATGCTTCTGACTTCTCGGCTTCGTCCGATTCGATATACTCGACTCGATGGACGCCGGACGGCGAAGTTTGGATTTAATGCGATCCTCGGCCATCCTTGTAGAGATCGTCCGTCTCTAGACGTTTTCTTCTTCGTTTTCTTCTATTGACGACGTCTTCGGCAATCGAAGACGCATGACGGAAGAATTGTCAGAATGAAGGATCAGAAGTATATCAGAAGTATATTGGTGGTAGTAGTTGGGAGAGCCCTCTCTATCTCCTGGATGATATAGGTATATACCGGCGAGTGATAGTTGTTGTGTATGTGTGTGTGTCTTCTCGTCTCCGTGTGACAAAATATCTGTCTGATTGGATTGGAATGAGGAGCGATGGAGTTTTAGGTCCCTTCGGAAGAGGGAGAGAGAGAGAGGGACGCTAGGTGTAATAATAGAAGATGAGAAAAAGTGGTGTTCTTAGACACTCACACCGGGGGCACCACACACACACATACACGCACAGGCAGGCAATGGAATGAATGGATGGAGCCAGGAGACAATTGGAAGGATGATGAAAATGACTCTCGGTGGAGGTGGATGAGGGAGGAGGAGGACGATCAAGATAAGAGGGCACTTTTTGGAATTTTTGGCGATTTTGAGGAGGATCTGATGGTTTTGGAGCCACAGTTTCCGGACCAAAAACTGGCTACCACAGTTTTTTTTCCGTCGAAAAATCCCGAATTGCACTAAAAAATGGGCTTCGGCAGTTTTTTTTTTCATGTGAAATTTAGACAAAAGGATGGGTTTGAAAACCCAAAACAGGACCCAAAAGAGCAAACCAAGATTTTTTGGTTGAAAATCGACTTTTCAAACTGTTCCGAAAACTCCAAACCACTGAAATTTGGACAAAAATCGCTTTCGGAGGTTTTGAGACCCCAAAAAAGGACTCAAAGGGTTTTGTGGATTTTTGTCCAAAAATTCGAGTTTTGACGGAAAATTGCAGCTTTTTTTGGCTATGAAATGATCATTTTCCGGATTTTGGATTCCCCTATTCCTATTTTCTGGGGTCCGACAGTTGTCAGGACCCAGGGAATTCGAGTACACGGTTTTTGAAGGTTAAAATCAAGTCACCGTAGTTGAAACTGCAGTAACTGATTCCCCGAAAAATTCAATTCTGCCAAAAACCTGAATTTCGGTCCGGTTTGAACAGTTGGATCTGAAAAAAAAGCCTCTGGACATGGTCTTAGAGCTTTGATGAACTTTTTTTGTTCTGAAAAATGCCAAAAAAGAGTCCGATACAGTGACCTCCGAAAAAAAATTGCTCAACAAGCAATTGGGAGACCTGATACTAGATTCAGAAGATTTTCACTGAAAAAATTCCAAAATCCCCCAAACTCCAGGATTTTGTTGCGAACAAACGCACGTAAAAAATGACTATTGTACAATCACAATCAGAAGAATGGGTGTTGATTGAGCAGTTAAAAAGAAATAAAAGAGCACACCACTGGAAGTCGAAGGGACCCATCCCTTCCCCAACAACGACACAAGAGGCCGCAGACACACGACATGCCAATTCCTTTCCCATCTCTCCCTGGATGATGATGATCCGTGTACACCAGGTTGTTCGGGTTGATTTGTTGTCCGCCGATGGTGTTGTAGAGAGAAGGACGAGCTCTCAGAGCGGCGGAGAGAAATGTGAGGGAGGCACAGGCTTGTAGGAGCAACTGTGTGTCAGAGATTCAATGATCTATACGGGGGTTCGATACGAGAGGAGCTGACCTATTATTTTTCAAGTCGGAAGTACTTTTTGAATTTAGAATTTTCAAAAAAAAAAAATTTTTTTTTGAATTTCCGATACTACAGTACACCTACAGTAATCAAACCACCCACCATTCTGCGAGAATATCGACACTTTACTGGCATTCAGTGGTGAATTTCCAGAAAAAAGCTGAAGCATTCTGGATATCCTTCATGGAGGAAAGAACACGAAGGAGTAGTGACAATGATGTATGAAGTGAGAAGTAGTGAAGGTATAGGGCCACAAGAATAAGAAGAAGAAAACACATATGAACAGCAGAAAAAATTGCTGCGTGTTCTAGAACTCTCCTCCCATACACTCTCTATCTCTTCATAACTCGTTATGATTTTGCTCCCCTCCCGGGAGATGATAGAAACTAATAAAAGCCCTTCCCCTCTGGCTGGCCCCCCAGGTGGTTCTTCAGCTTTGTTTCAACGTCAAACAATCAAGAAACTCACGATGCAAATGATTCATATTGAACTTTCGGATCTGCTCAGGTGTCAGTGTTAACCGTCGCCCCAACGACGAACCCAACGCCGAAAGGTGAAAGTCGTACAATTTCTTCTGATGAGATCGTTTCCGTGCCCCACGCGGCGGGGCGTCGTCGGCTCGAAATCGTATGTTCTTGCTGTCCTCGGATATGGTTCGGGTGGCTGAAAATTGAGAAAAATGAGTTCGGGATATCCGGACAAACCGACAGCTGAGGAGCCATTTTTCTAATTACATTCCAATTCGGAAACCTAGAAAAATGGCTCGATTCTCTTGATCTTTAAGTTGCGAAAAGCCCCCAAACTGTTGTGAACAGCCAGACGAACCGAGCAATAAAAACTTTTATTTTGGACATCCGGAAAAACATACCCCTCCCGGACTTCTCAAACGACATATTCTTCCGATTCTGATCATGTGCCCACTTCTGACTTCTTGCCTGCCCTGCTGCCACCGAAGTCAAGGGCGCTGGCGCCGGTGGAGGTGCCGGAAGTGGGGGTGGCAGCCCCGAAGAGGTGCCCGCATCATCATCGTCTATCGCAAGTTTAACAGTTGACGACGCATTCTCCATGCTCCCATTGGCTCTGTGATGCTGGAATAAATTTGGATGACAATGACAAAGTATCATGGAGGGAGACAAGAAGACTAATTGCGATTTGATTTGATTTTCAAAGGGAGTGGCAATGAAGGGGGCTCACAGCAGCACGGAGAAATTGTGATTAATAGCTTCCGAGTGCAATGTGTGCATGTGTATCGATGATAGGTGATAGAAAAATGGAGAGGAGAGGGTGGAAGATAACAGGGATGTTCCCGAAAAATTCGAGTTTTAACTCAGAATTTGAAAGCAAAATTGGACAAGAAACAACCATTTTTTTTGTAAATCGAGATATCAAAATCCCAAATTGATTTTGAAAAATCCCACCTAATTATATCTCAAGAGCCCCATCAGACACGGAAAACAAGAGCAACACTTTATTGGTTTCATTTCTGATCAGTATCACTGATCAATGATTTATGTTCTGTTGATATCGGCGGTGAAACATGAGAAAGACCCAGACGGAGGATATAGAGTGACCCTCAATATAAAGAAAGTTCTGGAAAAATCAGAGAATTTTCGAACCAAGAAATCGCGAGAACGGAATATTAAACCCTGAGGAATCATTAGATTTTTCAAAAATCTGACATCTTGAAAACGAGAGATGGATCAGAACATCTCTATTTGGCACTATCAGAACGATTGTCAGAAAATTAAAAAAAAAATTAATTTTTGATTCAGACATCAGGATCATTTCTGATTTGGGCCCAAGCTGCCTATTTCTAGCTATAAAGCCTCATTACATGCAGGAAAAGTACTTGGCACTCTGAAGAACCAATGGCCCCGCATCAAATTTCTTCAAATTTAGAATTGTGGGCCCACAAACATTTCAAAATGTAGATCGCGGAAAGTTCTACACGTCTCAAAACTCGAAATCACTCTCAGACCAACCTGGCCAGCACGGGACCACTCCTCGGTGCTCAGGAATCCAGGCCCAGGTTTGGCCATGTCTAGTCACATCCAGCCTTTGTCAATCTGGCAGTGATTCAGGCGTGTAGAACTCACCGAGATCTACATTTTGATATATTTGCGAATCCAAAGTTTGATTTTGGAGAAAGTTATCCTATTACAACCCAAAAAACGAAATCTTACTGAGATTTCTGAAGTTTTGCCGTTCTGAAGGTCAGATTTTCACAAACGGTCCAGAAAATCTAAGAAGTTTATCACAAGAAGCACTTAAACTTCACAAAAGACTTGTCCCGAAGCCCAAAATCCAAAAAATCTCAAGAAATCATTCTTGGACCACTATTACGGTCCCAGACGAACCCCAAAAAGTCACATTACAAAAAACCGGAAAGAAGAAAAAAAATCGTATCATTCATCATATTTTACGCTTCGAAGCAATCAATCCTCCGTCGAGCCTGGAATCCTCCCACCCCTCCGGTCTAAGGGGGAGGGGCAGGACACCTCCACGTCCACTATCCTTGCACAATGTATCTTTTTGCCTCTCTCTCTGTATCACTTGTGTTAGTGAGTTGTGTGTGTATGTTGAATGTGTGAGGACCAAGGTATTTTGAAAGAAAGAAGCACTGGAGCAACAGTTGGACACAGCTGAGGTGGTGGTGGTGGTTGATGATGACGCCTCTGACTGACTGGCTGGTCCCCCTCCCCATCCCTTTGAGGAGGCTCGTTGAGCTTCTGATTTCTCTCTATTCTCTCTCTCTCTCCGCTTTTTCTGTTGATTTTTATCAGTAAAAAGAAAGAAAGAAGAAGAAGAAAAAAGAGAAGAAATTTGACAAAAGAGATTGACGGATGTGTGGAAGAAAATCATAATATCGGAGAGATAGGAGAGATTTGTCAATTATTAGTATTATTCAATTATGCGTTTGGATCTTTGGAATTGAGCCAAGGGGCAAGTTGCCCAGGGCAGATTGCTCAAGAGAGCATTTGAACGTCAAAAAGCGATGTACTGGCTAGTGGCCAAGTTGTCTCGAGCTTGCTCAACCTCAAATCCGCTAGAAGTCAAGGCTCCCACCAGCTATCCTTAACGGCAACTTGCCAGAAGATTAGGTCAGCTTGCCCAAGGACAGACCGAAGAAGGATCAGATTCTGACAAGCTGCAAACAAATTACCATCTGAAAAACCAGCTAGAAACCAAGTTCTTACAAGCTGAATTGCTCCAAAAGTCTTGTACCTATTGTTCTAGCTTCAGAGATTAATTTGGTTTCTGGGCAAGTTGCCCGGACGAAAATGCCAGCTTGCCCAAGCTCAGACCAGCTAGAAACCAAATTTTCACAAGTTGAAAACAGATTCTTTGAAAAAATCGGACTTCAAGGGGCTGGAGCGACCTCACTGACTACAGTAGTCCAAAAACCTTATGGGCATTCTGCCACGAGGAAAAAGCGGCAATTTGCCCAGTTTCAATACGGCTAAAAAATCGCTTCAACGAGCTCAAAACAGTTTTTAGGGCTCTCTGATTCAAGAAACGCATCCTAGAGCTATCTTACTGACTGTAGTAATTCAGCTACCCAGTTGGGCATCTTGCCGGTAGCTTGATTAAGCGGATAGCAGAATAGCTGACGTTTGTTCAATTCTGAGTAACACCCGAACGTCTGTTGTGCATACGGTTTTTTGTAAGATGAGAGAGAACGCGTGTGAAGAGAGCGCAGACTATTTCCTTTTTACAACAAAAAAGAGCTCTGTTAGGCAACTGTCGTTTTATGACATCATATTCTTATGCTAGAAGCCAGGCTCCCAGGTCTTGGATGTAATCCTTCCAGAAAAATCCTTATAAAATCCCAAAATCCTCTCCAACAACCCCAAAAAGTTTCAGAACATCTTCAACGTCGACCAATGGTCTACCGTACTCCGTGTGAATCCCGAAGAACCCCAAACCACATCGATCACCAATCAGTTCTTCCCGACCCTCTTCGTCGGAGAGTCTCCATATGGATTGTATGCAATTGAGGCGCTTGTCGATCATGAGACCATCACAACCTCACCGAAATTGGTTGGACCACCGCTTCTCGAGGGTCCCGCACCGATTGCGTTGACGGTAGGTGGAGTTTGAAGGCGCATATTGAGCCGAAATGCGAAAAATCTGAAATTTTTTTCTGAAAGAAATGGTAGAATTTCGCTGAAATTGCACCGTTTTTCTGAATGTCTACATTATTTTTTGGTGAAAATCAAATTTTCCAGGACGTCGAACGTGACCAATACCGTCCACCACAACGACAGGAGTTCACCGGGGCACCCCAATCGATAACGTTCAAGTTTCAGGATGGAGAGTACTTGTTACTAGGTTTGTTTGGCCTATAATGCTAAATTTGGCATTGGCGAGTCAAAAAGTCACTAATTTGAGCCTCAAAATGATCTGGGGTGACCCAAAAAAGACGTAAATTGGCTTAAAATGGGTTATATTAGGCTAAAAACGATCTGAATTGTCCTAAAAATTCACACGATTTGTTTAAAAACGTCCTAGATTGGCCTAGACATGATCTAGATTGACCTGAACATGTTTTTAAAATTTTCTGGATCATCATTTTGTAGTGATTTTTATTTTTGAAATTCCATCCTGTTACAAATTGCACCTCCTCCACACTCCGCGTCACCTCTGAAACATTCGTTCTTCTTCTCTTATTTTTTTTCCTTTTTCTCTTTTTGAAAAATATCTCACAGAGATTTTTAACAAAAAAGATATAGAGAGAAAACGTGGGAGAGAAGTAAAGAGATGATGAGTAGGGTATCCGGAACAAAGGAATTCGCACCTTCTCTTCTTTCCCAAGGTGCTCCTCCGAAAAATTGCAGGAGCAAAGTAAGAAAAAAGAAAGAAGAAAATAGAAGAAGAGAGCAAAAATTATGAGGAATGATTTTTTTAACTCAAAAAATCAGTCGGAATTTATCATAGAATGTATCGAAAAATAGATGAAATGTTCCAAATTTGGCTGTTGAAGGTTGTAGAACATGAAAAAAACTTTTATTTTTTGTATAAAAAACTGAAAATCGACTGGAAAATGAGCTAAAAACTACATGAAAATCGGCGTATTTCCCAGAAATTCCTGCCAAAATCTGAGGATTTCCTTGATTCCAGGATACCACGACCGTCCTCCGATGGTAATGGCGACCATCATCCCAACCCGTTATCCCGTTTTCCCATTCCGAAATGCCCTCGAATCCCAGGAACGCCCCCAGCTAACAGGACCAATTGAACCCCATAAAAAACCAGAAGACACCTCCATCATCGTCCTTCTAATCAATCAATATCCATATCCATTTTTTGGAGCAATTATGACAATGGCCGCCCTTTTATTAACAGTTATTTGGCAATGTGGAAGACAATGGGATCGGAATTCGAATGATAATTTGAGAATGGAGTCGTTTGAAGTGGTCAATAGTCCAGGAGAGTCAAAGGGAGCACAGACGTCAAAGAATGGAAGTTTTGGAAGGGGAAGCTTCGGATGGACACAGAAGAAGATTGAGGTGGTCTATTTGAGAGGGAAATGGGGGAAAATTAGGGTTTTAGAGCACCAAAGCACCGAAATTGGTTGAGAATTATGAATTTTGATGAAATTTGTCCGGATTTTACAGTAATCTGCTAATAAGAGCTACTGTGACTCTACCGTAATCCTGTAACAGTTTGGACGGGAATTATCAGTTTAAAGCCTAAAAAACGGGGTTTAGAGCTCAACAATTGATCAAAAAGCCATATAGGGTTACTGTATCATTACCGTAATCTTTGAATAAATTTAGACATGAACTCTTTTTTTTTGCCACTAGTCAATAGTGAAATTGAAGGTGAGAGCCCAAAAGGTGGTTAATTTGAGAAAAAATAGGGAAAACTGGGTTTTTAGAGCCCAAAGTTTGGTCAAAACGAACGATTTTGATCAGATTTGTTCGATTTCTACAGGAATCCTCCACAAAGACCAGATAGGGTTACTATACCTTTACCTTAGTTCTAGAACGAAATTGCTTTGAATTTGAGCTTTAGTCCAAATTCTACGGGAGTTCTCCCAAAAGAGCTACTGTAATCTTTGTAACTTTTAGACCTGAAATTGCTGAAAATCAGTCTCAAAAAAATTTTTTTGAGCTTAAAAATTGGTTGTGAATGATGGTTTTTGATAAAATTAGTCCAAATTCTACAGTAATCTTCTAATAAGGGTTTCTGTATCTCTACCGTAATCCTAGAACAGTTTGGACTGGAATTCACGTTTCGGAACCTAGAAAACGGGGTTTAGAGCTCAAAAATTGATCAAAAACTGTCTATTTTGGTCTGATTTGTCCAAATTCTACAGTAATCTCTAATAAGGATTACTGTATCTCTACCGTAATCCTAGAACAGTTTGGACTGGAATTTCCGGTTTGGAGCGTAGAAAACGGGGTTTAGAGCTCAAAAATTGATCAAAAACTGTGAAAAAGCCATATAGGGTTACTGTATCATTACCGTAATCTTTGAACAAATTTAGGCTTGAATTCATATTTTTTGACAATAATCAATGGTGAAATTTGAGGTAAAATCCCAAAAGTTAGCGAAAATGATAGGTTTTAATAAAGTTTGTTCAAATTCTAGAGTAATTTTCTAAAAAATGGTTACTGAATGTCTACCGTAATCCTAGGAGAGTTTCGATATGAATTAGATCACGAAAAGTGGCTAAAATTGAATTTTTGATCGAATTCGTGTAATTTTTACCGTAATTCTCAAGAAAGTCATATAGGATTACTGTATCTGTACCGTAATCCTAAACAATTTTGGTTTCAAATTCCCAGGTTTTCGGCCTAAACTGATGAATTTAGGTTACCGTTCCTAGTAGAAATGGGTATTCTTACCATAATTTTCAGGCTGAAAAAAAAAATTTTTTTTTACTGTACCTACAGTAACCTGTAGCTTCAATTTTCAAAAAAAAAACTGTCTAAATTCAGATTTCAATCATTTTTTCTCGGAATGTTTAACTGTACTTTTGATTGATGATGCCAAAGTTTTTGGAATTTCAATTTTCCAAATTTCTAAAAATCTGACTCTCCCTCCCTTGCTAACCCTCCTAATAGCTTCAGATCCCGGATGGCTGGATGGCGGTGGGCAGTAAACTGATGTACAGTCCATCGGATATCCTTGGCACCGGATGCGAGGGAACCGTCGTCTACCGTGGCACATTCGACGGAAGAGAGGTGGCCGTCAAACGTGTCGTGTCGGAATTCGTCAAGTTCGCTCATCGAGAGGCGGATCTGCTCCGCGAATCGGACCATCATCCCCATGTCATTCGCTACTTTTGCATGGAATCCGACAGCCAGTTTCGGTATTTGGCACTCGAGTTGTGTATCGCCTCGTTGAATGATTACGTGGAGCAGAAGGAACTTCAGGTAAGGGATACCCTCAATCAGAAATTGTAGAGCAAAAAAACGTCAAAAATAGCAGTTGAGACATTAAGAATGGGAGTAGTAGCACTAGATCTATAGCAATTGAGCCAAAGAAAGCACTTGAGAATATAGCAGTAGGTTTGAAACCTATTGATATATTCTCAAGTGCTACTGGATAATCAATTGCTTTCTCGGCGCATGTGCTATGGAACAAGTGCTATTACTCTTATTTTCGATGTCTCCAATGCTATGACTTTAGTTTCAAGTTCATTTGCTATTTTCTCAAGAGCTATTCTCCCAATTTACCATGCCTCAACTGCTATTTTCTCTCAAGTGCTATTTTTCATATGGTTTTGTCCCGGAGGAATCGTCATTGAGACAAAAGTCATAGCAGTCGAGACATGGGAAAATCTATAGCAAATCTATAGCAAAAGATCTAGAAAAGCACTTCATCACCTTGTAGCACTTGAGAAAATAGCAGTAGAGAAACATAGCAGTTGAGTATCTACCCATGAACCATCTGAAAGTAGTAAAAATAGCACTAGATCTATAGCACAAGAGTCCAATATTTTGAAAAATGACATATAGCAGATGATCACCCCGATAGCAGCTGAGTAATTACTCAAGTGCTATTAGCGTGATCTTCTGCTAATTTACCAAATATTGGCTCATGTGCTATGACTATTATAGCACCAGACCCAAAAAATTGGCGAAATAGCACTTGATCCACAGCACAAGAGCTGAAATAGCACTTGATCACCCCCATAGCAGTTGAGTATTTGCCTCTAATGTGCTCTTTCTGGCTCTTTTGCTATTGTTCAACTGCTATGATAGGACAATAGCCAAGAGCCATCTAAAAGTGGCAAAAATAGCACAAGATCAACCCGATAGCAGTTGAGTGTCCCCCCGAAAAAAGGCGAACATTTATGAAAAGTTAGAGATTTTGTATAACTCAGAGTTTTTTTTTTACATAAATTAGAGAATTTTCGACGTTTTTAGCGATTTCTATGAAAGATTCATGACGCATTTTCTACGAGTTATAAAGAAACACAAATCTTTCAGGAAAACGTCTCCCTGACCCTCAAAGAGATCCTAAGCCAGGCAACGGATGGCCTCGCACACCTGCATGCCTCGAAAATCGTTCATAGAGATATGAAACCACAGAATGTCCTCATCACAACTGCCAGCCAGCGGGGCAAAATGAGGGCAGTTATCTCGGATTTCGGCCTTTGTAAACGAGTGCAACCGGGCAAAAACTCCATTTCGAGAGGCATCGCTTCAGGATTGGCTGGAACTGACGGATGGATTGCTCCGGAAGTGTTGATCTCTGCTAGCACATCCTATCCGGTTGATATCTTCTCTCTTGGATGTATTTTCTATTATGTCCTGTCCTCGGGAACCCATCCATTTGGAAAGTCCTTACATCGACAGGCGAATATTGTGAATGGTGACTTTTCACTGGCGAAATTGGCGGAGATGGAGGATTGGTCATTGGCCGATGACTTGATTACCACCATGCTTCATGTTGATCCCATTCAGGTAGGTGGGGCTGGAAAATAGTTGGATTTCTCATGGTTTTGGGCTGAAAACTTGGGAATTGGCATTGAAAATTAGGGATTCTTGGACTGAAAATAAGAAAATTTTGAGTCAAAAATGAAGGGGTAGAAAGATTTGAGGTCATTTTTTCACGATTTTCAAGCCTAAATTCTGGATTTTCACTCCGAATTTAGAGATTTGACCCAGATTTTTATGTTTAAGTCTAAAAGTAATGGTTTTCGAGCCTAATTTTAGGGTTTCCAGACTAAAAGAGGGGCTCTTGAGTCCAAATTATGAGGTTTTATCTCAAAGTTATGTATTTTGAGCACGATTTGAGACGTTCGGAGCCTAATTTTGATGGTTTCGGACTCAATTTTAGGTTTTATGAAGCCGTAATTTTTAGGGGTTGCGGATCAGAATCTAGGGATTTCTAGACAGATTTTGGGCTTTTTGGTCCGAAAAAAAAAGTTTTTTGAGGTTAAAATTATGTGTTTACGAGCATGAATTCTCGGTTTTCGAGCTCGAGCTAACGGTAATCAAAGCCTAACAAACCGATTTTGAACCCAAATTTCATTGTTTTTGAGCCCAAAATTAAGAAAATTTGAGGCCAGTTAGTGTAGTTTCCTGGGAGGATGACGCCGTTCTTGAACTCAAAAATTCGATTTTTCAAGGGAAAATTCAGGGCATTGGAGTCTAGATCTATGGGTTATTGAACCCGATTTTTTTAGTTTCAAGCATAAATTTGGATTCTTTTCAGTCCCAAAATTCCATTTTTCCCAAAGAATCTAGTTTTGAATGTAAATTTTGGGATCAAAAAATCAGTTTTATAACGTTCCAACTATCGAGTTTTCCAGCGCCTGACAGCCGAAGCAGTCCTAAATCACCCGTTCTTCTGGAATGCCGAAAAACGACTCGCCTACTTTTCGGACGTCTCCGATAGAGTAGAAAAAGAAGAGGATAATTCTCCAGTATGCCGACGGATAGAACAAGATGCTCGAGTGATAGTGTGTGGTGGTTGGAGAGAGAAGATTTGTGATGCATTGAAAGAGGATTTGAGGAAGTTCCGTACCTATAAATCTCATTCTGTTCGGGATTTACTCCGTGCGATGAGGAACAAAAAACATCATTATCGAGAGTTGCCGGAGGAAGTTCGGACGTCTCTTGGCGATATTCCTGATCAATTCTTGCATTATTTCACTTCAAGGTTTCCTAGGGTAAGGACCGGAAATCCCGGAGATTTTTTGGGAAGGTCTCGCCACGATTTATGAAGTTACTGTACTTATTTTCTAGAATTTTCAATCTAGCGATTTTAGTGGTTTTTGCCCGAATTTCGAGCTGCTTTAACCCGAATTTGAAAGTTTTGGACTTTAAAATGCTTTGGACCGTAAAACTTTTAGTATTGATTCACGGTAAATTTTTTTGTACGTCCATTTTTTTTCTCGGATTGTACGCTCCATCTCACAAGGATTTTTGTAGTAATTTTTGTAGCTATTACAAATTTCATATTGCGCCTTTAAATTGCTACAGTAAGCCGAAGGAGCGCGCACCATGTTTCCAGAGCACTTTTCAGTGATAACTTTTGATCAAAATTTGATCATCAAATTCAGTCAGTATTGTATTCAACATGATACGAAAAAAAAGTTCTATGCAATTTAATTTTAAAATTGCTTAGGCCCTAATTTTTTAATTTTCCGACAATTTGAGGCATTTGCCTACATATCGCCGAGTCGCGGCGCAGCGGAAGCTTTTTGGCATGCGACACTCCAATAAGACAGAGCCCGCGAATGAAACTTTTTAAAAACACGTACAAAAAAATTCACTGTGTTGATTCGGGCTGGAAGTTAGATGTGCAGGTTTCTCTGTCAATTTAGTTCTGATCTCTATGAAATTTGTACATTTAGAATCAGCAGATAAAGACGGTTCGAATGAGTATAATCATGGCTAGGTTCTAAGCAATTTTCGATTTTTTGGGTCTCACCACGAAAACAGGAAAGCTACCGTATCTCTGTCAGTTTTGATCTAATCCGGATGGCAATTATATATTTAGAATCAGTAGATTAAGACGGTTCGAATGAGTACAATCATGCCTAGATTTTATAAATTTTGATTTTTAGGTCCCGCCACGAAAACATGAAACCTACCGTATGTCTGTTAGATTTGATCCGATCTCGATGAAAGTCATAGATTTAGAATCAGCAAATTAGGACAGTTCGAATGAGTATAATCATGACTAGGTTCTGAGAAATTCAGGTCTTGACGCGAAAACGAAGAGATTACTGTAGAAATTTTTTTCGCTGGTTTTCGCGCCGAGACCCAATATCATCAGAATCTAGTTATGATTATACTCATTCGAACCAGCTTGACAAGCTGATTTTGATGCTGGTATTTTCACGATTCTTGGTGCAAAACTGACGGAGATACTGTAGTTCTGCTGTTTTCGTGGCGGGACCCGAAATTCAAAAATTGCTCAGAACCTAGTAATGATTATACTCATTATGAAGCTCTCGATGAGCTGAATCTAAAAATCAAGCTTGCCTATTTTTTGGACAAAAAATATCGTGATGAAACCTTCCCCCCTAATAAACTAAATCCATGCGCCTTTAATTACTTTAATCCAACCAATATTTTCAGTTACTCCTCCACGTTTACAAAGCCACAGAATACTGTTCAGCGGAGCCGGTGTTCAGGAGATATTATTCAGATGCTGTATGTCTATTTTTTTTCCAAATTCTGAGCAATTTTGAATTTTATTGGAAATCACGAATTTTAAGCTAAAAAACTGGTATTTTTAGCCGAAATTTGTCTGAAAAGCTCAAAATCCACGTTTTTTGACCGGAAAAACTAGAAAAATGGCTGAAAATCGGCTGAAAAAGCCTATATATCATACATGTCCAGGGCCGGGCCGGGCCCAAACCAGAATTTCCATGGGCCCGGTGGGCCCGGAATTTCAGTACTAAATTTTGGATGCATAAGAAAACAAGCCATTTTTCGGCGAATTTATTGTCTTTTTGTTATTAATGTTCATTTCTCGCGTATTATGGACAGTTTTCAACTGAATTCTATTCATTTAAATCAAAAACAAGATTTTTTGACTGAAAAGAGTCGATTTCAGTAACCAAATGGTCCGTTTCGATGCAAAACTGTAAAGTTTAGTCAATTTCGGTAGTTTTTCTTTGAGTTATGGGTTTTCTGAGAGAGAAAGTGTGTTTTTTGATGATTTTAATACATTTTTCAGTCGGAAAAATCATGAATTTTCACTAAAAATTCAAAGTTTTTGGCTCCGAAAAATCAAATTTTTTGAACCCGGGCCCGCCGGGCCGGGCCCAAGTTTAGACATGTATGCTATATATATCTCCTTGACGTTTCGAAACCCGACATTTCGACATGTCGCGGAGCCGTTCTTGTCGATTTTCAGCTCAAAATACGTTATTTAACCCGAAACACTTAGAAATTGGCTGAAATTCACTGAAAATATCCTAATTCCACCCTCAAAGTGTCCTTCTAATAGAGGGAATCCGTTCCAGGTCCGATCCCGAATGCAGCCGATCGTCGACGAGGAGGAACGCATTCGCCGTGAAATCAAAGAGGAAATGGCGGATAAGGAGTGGGTTCGACAACCGAAAAACGCCGAACAACGACAAAATCCGGACAAACGGACAAACCAACGGAAGAATAATAATAAGAAGAATAATCAACAATAACTTTTTTTTCCTGAAATTTTGGAAAAATTATTGATTATTTGTTCGAAACGATCGATAATAACTGTATTTTTTATATGGGATTTAATCTAATCTTGGTCGCCTTTAATGTATTTTTGATCTCTCTTTCTCTGCGTCTCTCCACCCTCATCCTCTTCATGTAACCTTTAATTTAGGGGTGTCCTTTTATTAGGGTCTGTCTGTCTGTCTGTCTGTGCACTGGTTTGTCCGGATGTCCCGCTTTTTTTTTGAATTTGAAATACCATTGACAGGAGGGTGCGCTTCTGTTGAAACCTGTCCGTGTGTCAGTTTGTCCTTATGTCACGCCTAGGGCCCTTCTAAGAGAGCTCTAGGCCTGTCTGTCTGTGTGTAGGTTTGTCCGGATGTCCCGCTTTTTTTTTGACTACCTTTCTAATAGAGCCCTAGGCCTGTCTGTCTGTGCGTCTGTTTGTCCGGATGTCGCACGCGCCCTTCTGTTAGAGGTGCTTATATAAGATCCCTAGACCTGTCTGTCTGTGTTTCTGGCTATCCAGATGTCCAACGGAGCCTAGATTTTTCTGTCTGTGTGTCAGTTTGTCCGGATGTCCCATCCTTTTAAAAATTATCAGAAAAGAAGCACTTCTATTAAAGGGATGCCCCTATATTAAAGGATTTCGTGTCAGTTTTCTCCCCATTTTCTCCTCAGCTCCTCCCTCAACTCCTGGTCCTCTCCTATTTAGGGTAAGATGTGATTTTCATCATTATTATTATATAATATTGGTTCTAGTACTGGTTACACCCCCTCCTCCACTATATTCTACGTCTCTTTTTTTCCATTTTCTTGTCAGCCAAATTTATATGTGATCATATATTATTCAATAAAAACACCGGAAATTAAAAATTTTCCCCCCGGAATTTGAGGGTATACGGTGCTCTGGGGGCGTGTCCTCCACAGGAAATTGGATTTCTCTCGGGGCAGGAAATTGAGAAAAGTTTTTGTGTTTCGAGGTAAAAGAGTCATTCTATCCAACAAAATGATTCTGAAAAGGATGTTTGGATTCGGATGGATTCTCGTGGTTTTTGTGGCGGTCATGTGAGTTGATTTTTGTTTTCCTCTATTTGAAGGGCCTAAAAAGTGCCTAGAATTGGCCTGAAACTAGCCTAAGATTAGTCTGAAAATTGTCTGAAATTAGTCTGAACTGGGCCTGAAAAATTTGCCTAAAATCAGCCTAGAATTGGTCTGAATTGAGCGTGAAGCAGACCTGAAATTTACCAGAACTAGGCATAAAATTACCTGAATCCGCCAAATACAGGCTTAAGATTGGCCTCAAATCAAACAAAAATAGGTCAAAAACTAGCCTAAAATAGCCCAAAACCAGCCTTAGATAGGCCTATTTGCCTAAAATCAGTCTGGAATCAGCCAAAAATCCACAAAACTAGGCCTAGAAACAGTCTGAATTCAGACTAAATATCAGCCTAGAATTGCCTTGAACCAGCTTAAAGTTAGCCTTACCTAAGTCTTGAACCAGCCTGAAACAGCCTAAAATAGGTCGAATGGCAGCCTGAATCCTGTCGGAAATCAGCTTAAAATTAGACTCAAATCAGTTTGAAATCAACCTTATACCAGCCTGAAATTGGCATAACATGAACCCAAAATAGGCCTGACAACAGCCTGAAATCAACCTAAAATAGGCCTGAAACTAGCCTAAAGAATCGGCCTAAACTGGCCAACCTCAGCCCGAGACCTACCTGAATTCATCCTCAAATCAAACAAAGAAAGGCCTAAAACCAGCCTAAAAGTAACCGTGAGACGCCTGAACTAGGCCTGAAAAAGCCTCAAAACAGCCTGAATTCTGCCAAAATTGCCTAGATCCGGCCTAGCCCTGGAATGAAAAATGGCCCATTTTAGCGGAAACATGGCATTTATTAGATAAGAGCCGCGACGCAACCGCGACGCGTCTGGCAACAGTGAATACAGATCATAGAGTTCAAAAGCGCGCCGAAACTTCAATCTCGTCGAGCGCGTCGCGGTTGCGTCGCGGCCCCGCCGTTCTTGAAGCAACTACCGTACCCCCCTTTGCAGACTCCTCCCCTCCAACTGCTCCTCGGAACCCCCAGCGGTCTTCTGTGACGACACGATTGGAAAGTTCACGGCGATCGGTGGGAATCTTGTTCTGACCAATTTGGAGTTTCCAATTATGGCGGCAGTTCCAGCCGGCTCATCGGCCTCTGCCGATGCGGCAATACCAAAAGTCATGCATCCATGTTACTCATTGAGCAATTTCAACAACTACAAAAATCAGTTGTATGGTAAGTTGGGGTTACTGTAGTTTGGCGGGAATTAAAAAATTCAGAAAATTTTGGCGGGAATTCAGAAAATGAAGACATTCCGGCGGGAATTCAAAAATGCAGAAATTTGGCGGGGATTCAAAAAAAAATTTGCGGAAATTCAAAAAATGCAGGAATTTTGGCGGGGATTCAAAAATTTGGAAAATTCGGCGGAAATTCGAAATTTCAAAAATTTAGCGGGAATTCAAAAACCCAATGAATTTGGCGGGAATTCAAAAATTCAAAAAATTTGGTGGGAACTCCAAAGTACTAGAAATTCAGCGGGAATTTGAAATTTCGAAAATTCGAAAAATTTTGGCGGGGATTCAAATATTTGGAAAATTCGGCGGAAATTCGAAATTTCAAAAATTTGGCGCGAATTCAAAAATTCTAGAAATTCAGCTGGAATTCGAAAATTCAAAAATTTTGGCGGGTACTCAAAAATTCAGAAAAATTTGGCGGAATTTCAAAAAATTCAAGAAATTTGGCGTGTTTTCAGAAATTCAGAAACTTGGCGGGAACCAAAAAAAATGCCGAAGTTTTGGCGGGAATTCAAAAATTCCAGAATTTTAGCGAGAATTCAAACATTCAGAAGATTTGGCGGAAATCCAAAAATTCAAAAAGTTTGGCGTGAATTCAAAAATCCAGAAATTTTGGTGGGAATTTGAAAATTCAGAAAAATTTGGCGGTACCTAAAAAATTCAAAAATTTTTAAAGCAATTTCAATGAAAAATAGAGAGACGCAGACAGTTAGACTGTCTTTATCTCTGCGTCTCCCCTCTCCCCCCTTATCTATCTCACTCTCTCCAGATATCTTCGACTACGGTGACTTCTCCACCACCATTTGTGCCAAACAATGTGCTCATTTTGTGGATGCAGGTACTTCCCATCTATTACAGATCTTTTTTTTTCGGAAAATTCTGTAATTTTCAGCCCGAATCACATGTGGAGATCGTCGTCCCCCTCCGACCTACCTGGTCGGATCCGTCCTTGGTCCTGTGCGCAAGATCAATTGCTCCGATTGGGCGCTTCCGTTGACGGCGAAAGGAGTGAAGGATGTAAGTTTGGTGTTTGCGGACTCGGCGCCGGATTTGACGACAATCGCAGAAATTGTCGTGAAATGCGGTGTCGGGTACGCAAACACATCGGAGTGGTGTTTGCGGACTTGGGCACTGAAGCACTAGATTTGACGACAATGAACGTATTGTCGTGAAATGCGATGCTGAGTACGAAAACACCAGATTCAATTTCCACAGTTTTGCGTGAGATAGTGTTTGCGGACTTGGGCATCGGATTTGACGACAATTGGAGAAATTGTCGTGAAATGCGGTGCCAAGTACGCAAACACGTGGAAATAGTGTTTGCGGACTTGGGCATTAGATTTTACGAAACTGTCGTCAAATTTGACGCCGGGTACGCAAACACCGCATCCGACGACAATTCAGTTTGATTGTAGTAATACATGGAGCCGAGTACGCAAACACGCAGTCTGCATTTTTGAGTAAGATAGTGTTTGCGGATTTGGACGTCGGATTCGACGACAAATGAAGAAATTGTCGTGAAATGCGATGCCGAGTACGCAAACACCTTGAAGTCTTGATTGCGGACTCGGGCATTCCGCAGCTTTGCGGAACGGCATTTGCGGAAAAAGCACTGGATTTGACGACAGTTACCGTATTGTCGTCAAATCCGATGCCAAGTACGCGAACACCGAGCCTTTCTTTTTCAGGGAATATCGCTAACATTCACATACCAAACCTATGAAGCTGGAAAAGGAACCGACTTGGACCCACCGTATACACTGAATAACCTGTCGATCAAGCATTTGGACGAGCATTTTATCAAAGGTAAACTGTATTCAAGGCGCACGCATTTTTTTTTGAAGTTCCGAAAAATTTGAAGTTGCGCGTGTTTTTTGTGCACTCAGCAAGCGCGCTCTGTTACCAATTGTACGTTTTTCTGACTAAACAATTTTGAGTGCGAATGCAAGCGCGCTCCACTGAAAAATCGTCAAATTTTGATTTTCGGCGGTGATTTGAATTTTTATCATCAATTTTCACCGATTTTGTCGAAAAAAATCGAGAAAATTTCAAAAAAAATTTTATGGAGCGCACTTTCCTCTATCATCAAAATATCGATTTTTTTCAAAAACTCTGGCGGGAATTAAAAATTCTAGAATTTAGGCAGCAATTCGAAAAAAAAATTCAAAATCCCGCGCGATCGCGTCGCAGTAGCGCGCACTTGCCTCCAACATCAAAATATCGATTTTTCCAGGTCTTCACATGAAACCCATTGTCGACCCGGCAAAAACTGACAAATCGCTCGCCGAAATGGAGGAACTCCTGGACATTTTAATCGAAAAACATTCGGAAATAATTCATGTCGGATTCGGAAATCAAGTTTCATTTTACGGTGACGCCTTCCGTAATCAATCCAAATACTACCCGCCGAAATTCATTCCGACCGAAAAATTTTGGACTACTCTCGGAAAAGTTCCGAATTTGAACAGTTTGGCACTGGCTATGATTCAGATTACTGGAAAGGAAAACATTGTAAGGGGCGTGGCTAATTTTTTTGGGAGTGGTAGATCAAAAAATTCGATATCGACTGGTTAGAAAAAAATTTTTTTTTGGAAAAAAATTTTTTTTGACCCATTTTTCTCTAACAACCCCACATGATTTTTATACCAATCGATAAAGTTTTTTTTGATCTACCAAGTCATTTTCAAATCATATTAAAAATTTGAAAAAAAAAAACCAAAAAATTCAAGAAAAACCGAGACGATGGCCTAGAAATCCAAGTATTTGGAAAACTAGGCCACCAATCCAACAACAAATTTCAAACTCAAATTCAGTGAGTGAAGAGCTTCAAAATGAGTATAATCATGACTAGGTTCTGAAGAATTTGGGTCCCACCACGAAAATGAAGAAATTACTGTAGAAATTTCGTTTTTGCTGATTTTCGTGGTGAGACCCAAAGTTGTCGGAACCTAGTCATGATTATACTCATTCGAACCGGCTCAATTTGCTGAATCTAACCATATAAATTTCATCGGGATCAAAACAAAATTGACCGAGATACAGTAGATTTTGTGTTTTCGTGGCGAGACCCAAAAATCGAAAATCGATCAAAGTATAGGTATGATTATACTCCTTTGAACCGGTTCGACTCGCTGATTTTAGATATGAAATTTTTATAAAGATTGTAACAAAACTGACTGAGATACAGTAGGTTTAGCGTTTTCGTGGCGGGATCCAAATTTGAAAAAATTTCAATACCTAGCTATAAATATATCCATTCGAACCGGTTTGACTTGCTGATTCTGAATATACATTCTTCATTAAGATTGGTCTAAAACTGACAGAGATACGGTAGGTTTTATGTTTTCGTGGCGAGACCCAAAAATCAAAAATTGCTCAGAATATAGTCATGATTATACTCATTCGAATCGGCTTGACTTGCTGATTCTAAACATCAAGCTATCATAGAGATTGGACAAAAACTGACAGAGATACGGTAGATTTTGTGTTTTCGTGGCGAGACCCAAAAGCCTCAAAAACCTGAAAATTGCTCAGAACCTAGTCATCATTATACTCATTCGAACCGGCTCAATTTGCTGAATCTAAATATCAAATTTGCATTGAGATTGGCCCAGAACTGGCTGAGATAGGTAGATTTTGTCTTTTCGTGTCGGGACCCAAATTTCAAAAATTTCTCAAAACCTAGTCATGATTATACTCATTCGAACCGGATTGACTTGCTGATTCTGAATATACAATTTCCATCAAAAACCGAGCAAAACTAACAGCAATACGGTAGATTTTTTGTTTTCGTGGTGAGACCCAAAATTCAAAATTTTTCAAAACCTAGTCATGATTATACTCATTCGAACCGGATTGACCTGCTGATTCCAAATATATAATTTCCATAAAGAGTGGCCCAAAACTGACTGAGATACGGTAGATTTTATGTTTTCGTGGCGAGACCCAAAAAGCAAAAAGCTTAAGAATATAGTCATGATTATACTCATTCAAACCTGCTTGACTTGCTGATTCTAAACATCAAACTTTCTTAGAGATTGGGCAAAAACTGACAGATATACGGTAGATTTTGCGTTTTCGCGACGAGACCCAAAAATCAAAATTTTTCCTAACCTGGTCATGATTATACTCATTCGAACCGGCTCGATTTTCTGGATCAAAATATCAAATTTGCATTGAGATTGGCCAAGAACTGGCTGAGATAGGTAGATTTTGTTTTTTCGTGGCGAGACCCAAAAAACGAAAATTGCTCAGAACCTAGTCATGATTATACTCATTCAATCCGGTTCGACTCGCTGATTCCAACTGTACAAGTTTCATAGAGATCAGAGCAAAACCTGCACATCTAACTTCCAGCCCGAATCAATGCTAAAAGTCCTGAAAGCCGTGGCCTTCTACGACGTCACCCTCACCTCAATCCCATCCTGGGTGGCCAGTGATCAACTCCAATTTCTCGAATTTTCCGCGACCCTATCCGATGAAACCGACATGAAAGTACTGGATCAACTGCCAGCTTTGGAGCATTTCCTGCTCCAAGAGTCCTCAATCACTTCAATAAAATCTCCATTTCTGGCGAAAAGCTCCAAATTGCTCAGTCTAACCCTTCAATGCAACGCCATTTCCTCCATTGCCCCTGGGGCTTTCGATCATTTTTCCCAACTAAAATATTTGAATTTGGCGGGAAATCGATTCGTAACTCTCCCCAAAAATCTATTGATCAATATGAATAACTTGCTGACTCTGGACCTCAAGGCTATGGATAACACGACGATTTCCACGTTTAACGAGGTGGTACTGACGTGTCAGAGTAATTTGGGGTAAGTGCGCTCTGTTGGACTGATCTGGCGGGAGTTTGAAAAAAAATTTTTTTTTTTTTGAAAATTTGAATTCCCGCCAGATCGGTCCAATGGAGCGCAATTGCAACCAGTTTTTAGGTCATCATCTCCTTCCATTTTGGATGCGATGCCAGTGATCCCTAACCCTGTGAATTTGATGGCACTGGATGTGAGAGGACAGAGAAATTTTGTGGAGAATGATCGACGGTTTTTGAAGGATTTTAGAAAGTTGGAGGTGGGTTTTACTGCAAAAATGACCAAAACTCGGGATTGCTCAGAATAAAATGAGTAAGATCGATTTCCAAAAATTCAAATTCAGCAACTTTTTTATATCACCAAAGAGCTCACGAATTTTCCTACAAAATAGTCCAAAAACCAGCTGAAACGGTCAATTTTTACTCGAGTTAGGTGCTTTTGAAGTTGGTGGCCTAACTTTTCGGGGTCGTGGCCTAGAATTCCAAAATTTGTACCACATGATAGCTAGAGCCGAGACGGTCAGAATGGTTCAAAAACCAAGTTCCTAGCTCAATTTTGAAGCGAGTTATGCGCCTTTAAAGTTAGGGGTGAGACGCAGACAGCGAGACAGTCTGGCTTCTCTGTGTCTCTCATTCTCTCTTCTAAGGGCATAACTTGCTTTAAAATAGAGCTAGAAACTCGGTTTTTGGACCATTCTGACTCTCTTGGACCCGGCTTTCAGATGAAACCAGTTTTGGATTTCTAGGCCACAGCCTCGAAAAGTTAGGCCACCAAATTAAATTGTGCATAACTTGCTTCAAAATCGGCCTAAAGACTTCGTTTTTACATCATTTTGACCGTCTTAAGGCTAGCTTTCAAATAAAACAGAATTTGGAATCCTAGGCCACGGCCACAAAAAGTTAGGCCACCAACTTCAAAGGAACATAACTCGATTCAAAACTGCGCTAGAAACTTCGTTTTTGAACCATTCTGACTGTTCTTATCGCAGCTTTCAGAAGAAATCTGAATTTGAGATTCTAGGCCGCGGCCTCGAAAAGTTAGGCCGCCAGATTTGCTCGGTTCAAAATAGAGCTTTTTGGCTGGTTTTTTGACAGCTTTCAGGAAATTTTTAGAGCTTTCCAGCCGACGATTCTTGTGTCCATTTTCAAGTATTTCAGATCCTGAACCTCGGCAACTTGGGTCTCAACAACCTCCAAAACATGTCCCTGGAAACCCTTTGCGAGTTGACCGACATAAACCTGGTCAGTAACCCTCTGAGTGACAAGGAATGGATTCCAGAGGATGTGTTTGTGAATCTAAACCTCCAACGTTTTCGACTGGGCATTCCGAATTCAATTACCGCCGTGCCGGACACTTTGGTGGCTTTCATGAGGATTTCCTCACAGATTTCGTTCTCCGTACCCGCCTCTCTTGCCACCCTGGATTTTTATAGACGGAAGATGGATTGTGAATTTGGTAAGGGGGTGAGAAATGCCGGGAAAAATCTCGGAAAAAAACCAGAAAAAAACCGGAAAATAAATTTTTCCCGGTATTTTATCCGGAATGTTTCCGGTAATTTCCAGCATTTTCCCGGCACTTTTCGGGAATTGCTTTCCGGGATTTTTTTCCGGAGTGTCTCCGGGGTTGTCCCGGGTTTCCCCAGTACTCGTCTTCCAATGCGCACAGACTGGGGTTGACGCGACTCGCGCAGGCGCGTTTCCCGACGCAGGGCGCCGCTAGTTCAAACATGGTTAAATATGTGTTTTTTTTCACTATAAAAAAAGGGTGAAAGTGAAAAAAAACGAGAATTTTTCGACAAATTCCAGATTTTTTGTTGAAAATGTTTTCCGTCTCGTTTCGCGCCAGGCTGTTGGTTTGCGCATTTTTCGATACTGAGAAAATCGGCAGGCTGGCGCATTGGAAGACGAGGAAGCTGTGGCCAGTATTAAGAAACCGGGAAAAATACCGGAAATAAGTTCCGGGAAAAAAATTTCGGGTAAAATACCGGGAAAAGTTTCCGGAATTTTTTTTCCGCGATTTTCTCGGCAATACAAAGACTACAAAGACTACAAACTACAATTTTCCAGACAAAATCGCCACGGCCACCAAATATGGCTACCAGATGGGAAACAAAAGTTGTGAGGACTACGTGAACACTGCAGTCGAAAATATTCGCGTGAGTCGGTTTTTCGGTGGCCTAGGAATCCCAAAAAGTTAGGCCACGGCCGCGATCGACGCGTTGCGGTCGCGTCGCGACTCCGGCAGCGGTGGCCTAGGTTTTCGGTGACGGGGAAACTAGTCCGCGCCTGCGATCTCCGCGTTGCGGTCGCGTTGCGGCTCCGGCAACGGTGGCCTAGGTTTTCGGTGACGGGGACAGTTAGGCCACGGCCACGTCGCGGCTCCGGCAGCGGTGGCCTAGGTTTTCGGGAGCTCGGAAAGTTAGGCCATCGTCGCAACGCGACCTCTACAGGTGGCCTAGGTTTTCGGGGCCTGGGAAAAGTTAGGCCACGGACGCGAGCGCGGCCTTCGCGAGTGGCCTAGGTTTTCAGGGACGGTGGAAAGATAGGCCACAGCCGCGACGCGACCGCAGCGCTTAGGTTGCCGTGTGGCCTGGTTTTTCGGGGACGGGAAAAGTTAGGCCACCGATAAAAGGGAACCCCAATTATCGATTTTTTGCAGGCAATGGAGATGCTGAAAATGGAGAACACTTGCACATGATTTTTGTGGCTCCGCCCCCAATTTGTGAACTCAAAAAATCAATAAAACTTGTTAATTTAAAAATTTATTTTTTTTTCGAAAATTCAAAAAAAATTAGTCATCACGACGCCTATCCATGGCGACCCGGGTGTCGGCGGGACTAAAAAATTGCGGGAATTTGAAAATCGAATTGAAAAAATTGGGAAGTTGAGAGAAGAGAGATTGCAGTTGGGAGAGGAAGTTGAACGGGTCCAGTGGGACTGAAAATTGGGGGGTTTCGGACTATAAAGACTACAAAAACTACAAATTCCACTTACATGACAACATTCCATCCCGTTGATATTCTCGTAAGACTTCCTTCGACTCGCGAGACATTTTTGCGGTTTTCAGGAATTTTTCCAGCTCTTCTGGAAATTTTTTCCATTTTTTTCCGAAATTTTCCAGAATGATGACTAAAAATCGCATAAAATTCCCTAAAAATTGGTCCGAAAATCAGCTCAAAACGTCTATTTTGACGCTAGTTAAGTTGATGGCCTAACTTTTTGAGGCCGTGGCCTAGGATTCCAAATTTGAATATTCACTGAAAGCTGGGATCAAGAGGGTCATAATGGTTCAAAAACCAAGTTTCTAGCTCAATTTTGAAGGGAGTTATGCTCCTTTGAAGATATAGTTGAGACGCAGAGAGCGAGACAGTCTAGCTCTCTGCGTCTCTCACTCTCTCTCTCTCCTAGGGGCATAACTTGCTTCAAAGTTGTCCCAGAGACTTCGTTTTTGAACCAGTCTGACTGTCTTGATCCTAGATTTCGGAGATTGTAAAATTTGGAATCCTAGGCCACGGCCTTGAAAAGTTAGGCCACCAACACACCCCAGCTTCAGAGTGAAGCTTTTGAGATGGTTTTTGGACCATCTTGGTCGTTTTGAGCCTGTCTTTCAGTGGGTTGGGATTCTAGGAAAGTTAGGCCACCAAAATTCATGAAAAGTTAGGCCACCAAAATTCCATTTACCTTCATTCTCCACCATCACTTTCGCAGAGATAACAGCTACCAAAATGAGGAGTTGAAGGAAAATTAGACAAAAATGCATTGTTTTCTATTGAAAAGCTCACTTCTTGTGAGCATTTATAGAAACCAGGCGCCTATTGTCTGGGATTATTTATTTGTTTTTCCATGTTTGTTTTCAAATTTCAGCTTTGTTTTCTGTCTGAAAAACAAATGATTGCTTTCGTCAAAGTTGCGCTCACCTATCACTAGTTGATCTTCCACCTCCCCCGCCGTCTCCCACCGCCTTCTCCTTTATATACGCCCTCTTCCCCTCTCTTTGCTTGCGCCGCGATGGCCGAGTGGTTAGCGCGTCTGCCTCTCGTTCCGACGCCCACGGGTTCGATTCCCCTCGAGGGGCAATGATGTTATACTCAAATCTGTCAGTCCTCAGACAATCCCTGACGATAACACGGTTCTTCCGGAGTGCTGAGCAGCCCTTTTTTCGTCTTTTTTTCCTTTTTTTGTTTTTTATCCTTCATTGACAACTGGGACAAAAAAAGAGAAAAAAAAATCAAAAGATCCATTGCAAATAGGCTGTGTACTTTTTGAAAATTCTTTGAAAATCGCGTCGGATTACCGACGGATTATAACTGAACTAAATGAGACGGATCGTGGGTGTCATCGAACTTTTTTGTTTCAAACCAAAAACTTTTTTTGTTGCCTCTAGTTTCATTTTAACCTCCCCAAACATGTCCAAATGGTTTATTGTTTCTTGTTTTTTACTCTGCGCAATTTCCTACTCCTCCTATTACCTATTCACTTCGAATTCTTGGATAAAAACTGTCAAAACTCATACATACACGAGGTTTTATGAGCTAATTCGAGAAAATACAAAATCAAAGTTGGAAAGTTTACAAGAAGAGGCCAAGAGGAAAGGGAAACCGTTTATACCACCGTTCATTAATTTTGATAGGGAGTACGCGGTGAGTTTAGGTGGATTTTTAAACTTTGAGCTGTCTAAAATGGTCTAAAACCGCCTAAAATAGGCCTAGAAATGGTCAGAGTCGACGGATTGCTCAGAATATTTTTTTTGCGATTTTTTGTTTAAAAAAACTGATTCGAATAGACTCCAGGACATTTCGAAATTGGCGATTTTAATTGATTTTCAGGCAAATCTGAGCAAAACAAAAAGTCAACTTTTTTTCGAAAAACAATTTTTTTGACAAAAAAATTTTTTTTTCTGAAAATTATTGAAGTTTTATTTTGCTCAGATTTGCAGAAAAATCAATTAAAACGGTTTCGAAATGTCCCGAGCCTTCAAATAGGCCAAAAAATGGTTAAAATTGGCCAAACAGGACGGATTGCTCAAAATATTTTTTTTATTGAAATGAAAAATAAACCAGTAACTCTAAAAATTTCAGATAGCCCCAAAATACAACCTTTCAATATGCCGTATCAAAAAATCCATGTCCACATTGATGTCCGGTGTGGCTTGTGTTCTGTATGACACCGGGAAATTTATGAGGAATAATCGGAGTATTTTAGAGGTTTGGAGTCGCAGGTAAGCTTGGATAGTCAAAAAACTCACGGTATGGTCTACAAGTTTGTTTAAAGCAGGTCAAAAAGCTCAGAAGTTTGGTGGCGGAATTTTTGGTGGCCGTGGCCTAGAGTTCCAAATTTTATTTTTTTTTGTGGTTATATCTCAATGATCAAAATGGTCAAAAAAAACCACCTAGAAAGCTCAATTTGGAAGGGAGTTATGCGCTTTTGAAGTTGAAGGCGAGAGAGGGAGAGACGCAGAGAAAACGACTGTCTCGCTGTCTGCGTCTACCTCCATCTTTGAAGGTGCGTAACTCCGCTCAAAATTGAGCTAGAAACGCGGTTTTTGAACCATTGTAACCGTCTTGAGCCCAGCTTTCCAATGATACCAAATTCGGAATTCTAGGCCACGGCCTTGAAAAGTTAGGCCCGCTTTCTGGATGGTTTTCAGATGATTTTTTTGCAGATTCTGCGCCGATAAAAACGAATATCGCCGGTTGAACGAAGTGAAGTGGAGAATGGGTGATGCTCATCACACGTTCACCAAAATCGCAGTCATCAGAGATCCAATCGCTAGATTTATCTCATTTTTCTCCAATAAGTGTATCTTGTGAGTTGTCAATCTCTTTAAAGGCGCATGATAGGTGTCTTTTTTTAGCGAAGCCCAAAAGTACCCGGAACGTAAACAGTGCTATAATTGTCAAGGGAACGTCACGTGTTTCTTGGAGAAACAGTATACGAGATTTGTACAGCATTCTAGTGATGGGTACTCCAGGCTTAGGCCATCTTATGAGGATAAGCATGCTGCACCGTTGTCGTGGTAAGTAATGGTGACTAAGACTTTCAAAATAAACCAAAAACCATCGAAAATTGTTCATTTTGCAGTGAATTATGCGTCTTTGAAATTGGAGGTAAGAGAGTGAGAGGCGGCAGAGAAAACGAATGTCTGCTTCTCTGGCGTCTCTCAGTCTCTCGCCTCCAACTTTGAAGGTGCGTAACTCGCTGCAAAATTAAGGTTTTGCACGGTTTTCAAGACCATTTTGTTGGAAATTTTGTGGGTTTCCTAACGAGATAGATTACGAAATGTTTTAGGATTTCAATTTTCTGATGATTCTTTGATATTTGATCAACTCTTGTATTTCTAGGAGATCCTTCAAATACTCGAAATTTTCGTTAAAAAAACCATCTCAAAATCCTCATTTTGAAGCGAGTTATGCGCCTTTGAAATTGGAGGCGAGAGAGTGAGAGGCGGCAGAGAAAACGACTGTCTGCTTCTCTGCGTCTCTCATTCTCTCACCTCTAACTTTGAAGGGCGCATAACTCGCTTCAGAATAGAGTTTTTGAGATGATTTGTTGACCATTTTGCAGGGAATTTCGAGGGTTTTTTGATGGTATGAAAGAAATTCCGATTTATTGTGGCCTAGGTTTCAAGAATTCGGGAGAACTAGGCCATACTAAATTTCAAACCTGGTATCACCGAAAAGCCCTTGAAACTTCCTATCAGACTAGCTAAAAACCTTTAACAAAAAACAAAATTTTGAAGCGAGTTACGCTCCTTCGGAGTTGGAGGTGAAAGAATGTGAGACGCAGACAGCGAGACAGTCGTCTTCTCTGCCGTCTCTCCCTCTCACACCTCCAACTTTAAAGACGCATAACTCCCTTCAAAGTTGAGCTTTTCAGGTGGTTTTTGGACCGTTCGGTAAGGAATTCCAAAGGCTTTTTGGTGATATAAAATAAGTTTGAATTGAACGAGGCCTAGAATTCCGCATTTCTGGAAAACTAGGCCAACACTAATTTATCTCGAAAATTCAATGAAAAATGCTCCAAAAACCATCTCAAAAACCTCATTTATAAGCGAGTTACGCGCTTTTGAAATTGGAGGAGAGAGCGCGAGAGACGGCAGAGAAAACGACTGTCTCTTTCTCTGCCGTCTCTCACTCTCTCGCCTCCAACTTTAAAGGCGCATAACTCCTTTCAAAGTTGAGCTATTGAGCTTATTTTTTCTCACAATTTTCGATTCAAAAGTTTCCAGGAATTGTGAATTCAAAAACTACCTCAACGAATACAAAATCGTCAAATTGGCAGTGGACCCAAAGGACAGGAAGAATGGTCTAGACAACCTGATGAATGTTTTGAAAGAGAGCAACGTCCCCAACTCCACATTGACCTATATCGAAAAATCAGCATTGGAAGGTGAAACTCAGCATGCCACCTATGATTCTGATGCCCATGACGTCGTGAAAAAGCAGATAGAAACGGATAAAACGATAAGGGAATGGCTGAAAAGGATATATTATTTGGATTTTGTCATTTTTGATTTTGATAGGACCCTTATTGATAGTTAGTATGTAGTTTATTAAATTTTACTGATGGATCTCTGACTTTTTTTTTGTTTTTTTAATAGAAAATTTACCTAATTTTACCTAAAGATTGAACAATCTCGAACTCACTTTTTTTTAGAACAGTTTTCCTTTGAAGTTGGAGGCGAGACGCAGAGAAAGAGACGTTCGATTTCTCTGCCGTCTCTCACACTCTCACCTTCAACTTCAAAGGCGTATAACTCGTTTTAAAACATGTCAGACAGAATAGTTCAAAAACAAGGCTTCTAGGACCATTCTGAAGGGAGTTACATATGAGCTTTTAGAGTTGGTGGCCTAACTTTTCGCGGCCGTGGCCTAGGATCCCAAATTTGGTGTCATCTGAAAGCTAGAGTCTAGACGGTCAGAATGGTCCAGAAACCAGATTGCTAGCTCAATTTTGAAGCGAGTTATGCCCCAAGAGAGGGAGTGAGAGACGCAGAGAAGTCAGTTTCTCTGTTTCTCTGCCGTCTCTCACTCTCTCACCTTTAACTTCAAAGACGCATAACTCGTTTTAAAATGAAGACTTTGAGTTGGTTATTGGCTCATTTTGTACGGAATTTCAAGAATTTGTCGAAGGTAGTTTTCAGAGTTTAATCTCTAGATTTTTTGAATTAATTTCAAAAAAAAAATTTTTTTTTAATTTTTAAAGAAGCAAAAAACTAGAATTTTTTACAGCAAAAACTTCCAGAAGTTGCGAGTTTGTCACTAATTTTTTTGAAGCTGATTGTAAAAATTTTATCGGCGCGGGACCCAAGAGTGCCCTTTTATTCTGGAAATTTCCAAGTTTTCTCGTCCTCCCCTTTTTTTTTCTCATTCTCACATAAATAAATACATATCCAACTTTTTTTTCTTCTTTTTTTCGTTCTGCTTAAGTCCCTCCTCCTAACAAAAGAAAAAAAATAAACGAAAAAGAGGACTTCCCTTCTGGCTTCTGCTCATCGATCCCCCCTAGCTAGCCGTTTTCATCCCCATTTTTTTCTATTTTTTTGTTGAGTTTTATTCCGAATTTTTCAATATCTTTATCCAATTTTTTCGTACTTCGGTTCAATTTTTTTTGCATTTTTTCCTAAAAAAAAATTTTTTTTTTGATTTTTCAGAATTTTTTTTCCATTTTTTGTTTTTATCCAATTTTTTCTAGAGGTTTTTTATCCAGTTTTTCCCTAGTTTTTTGTATTTTTTTTCTCAATTTTTTTGCATTGTTCTCCTAATTTTTTCCTATTTTTCTCAATTTTATCCCATTTTTTCTAGAGGTTTTTTCTAATTTTTTTCTAATTTTTTTCCAATTTTTCCCTAGTTTTTTGCATTTTTCTTTCAATTTTTCCCATTTTTTTCAAAATTTTTTTTACATTTTTTTCCTATTTTTTTCTATTTTTTCCCTCCATTTCATCCCATTTTCATCCCAATTTTCCGGAGCCTCCTATATCCCTTCTCTTCCACTAATTTTCCACCACTTACACTATCAAAAAAGTGGAAGAAGAGAGAATAGAAACAACTGTTGCGTGTCTGATGTCTCCACTGTGACCTATTACACTCTCTCTCTATTCTACACTTTTTGTATATATATATTGACAACTGACCAATTGGTTTTAAATTCACTTCTTCCTCTCTTTTTTCTGTCTTTTCTCTTCATTTAAATGTCTCTCTGCTTACACATTCACTATCAATTTTCTGGGTGTTTGTGTCTCTGTGTGTGTGAAAATTAGTTTGAGAAGGCGACACTTTTTTTTATCGGAAAAATTAAGAATGAATCGTTTTTGTTTCTCTTTCTGCCTTTTTTTTCTGTTTTTTTTTAAATTGAGATAGTTACCGTTAAATCTAGAAACTGGAGCTACGTCCTGTCTTAGAGGCCCTATGTTCAAAGCAGTATATCTCAGTTGTCTTGAAAGCTATGAAAAAGTGGTCAACTACTAAAATGCTCGAAATTTGATGATCAATATTTTGCTAGTTGAACACTTTTTGATAGCTATCACAGCAACAGAGATACGCTGCTATGAACATACAGTACTAGATGGGCCTCTTTTATAGGGCCACTATATGTTCCAAGCAGTATATCTTAGTTGTCTTTGAAGCTATCAAAAAGTAATTAACTAATAAAATGCCTAAAATTTTATGACTAACGTTTTTTTAGTTCAACTCATTTAGATAGCTCTCATGGCAACTGAGATATACTTCTTGGAACATATAGTGGTCTTTGAAGAGAGGCCCATCTAGAACTGTATGTTCGGAGCAGCATATCTCGATTGTTTTCAGAGATATTTGAAAGTGATCAACTAAAAAAATGTTCAGCATTAAATTTCCAATAATTTATTAGTTGGACACTTTTTGATAACTTTAGAGACAAGCAAGATATGCTGCTCTGAACATACTTCGCCCCTATCACAGAATGTATGATAGTACAGTTTGTTCAAGGCGGTTTATCTCAGTTGTCTTTGAAATTAACAAAATTTGGTCAACTACAAAAATGTTTAGCATTGAATTTCGAACATTTTATTAGTTAAAAACTTTTTGATATCTCTAAAGACAACTGACATATACTGCTCTGAAGATAGGGCCTCTAAAACAGGATAGCTCTGATTTCTAGAAAATTTTTGGTCCTGGCGAGCATTTTTTTTTTTTGGAAAATCAGACACACAAAATCAATAGGTAGATCAAAAAATTTTCTATCGATTGGTACAAATATCATATAAGGTTATATCAGAAATCATGGGTAAAAAACTGAAAATCTTGAATTTTTATCTGAAATTTGAAATTTTTTGGTACCACCCTATATGATATTTATACCAATCGATAGAGAATTTTCTGATCTACGAAACCCGATTCCAGAGTTTCCTGAGTCCAAAAACTTTATTATTATTATTAAAAATATGAAACTTAACGCTGAAAATTTGGTTCCCTCTATTTTTGTCTCAAATTTTCCAACATCAATCGATATGCCAATTCTACTGTCCCAATTTTCGAATTTATCATAATTTTTGAAAATTGCGACTTAACTCAATTTTTCAGAGTCACCATGTCGTCAGAAACTCTATTCGGGTATCCAGTATATCCGAAATTCAAATTGGGTGAACCACGATTCCCTCAGGATACATTCCTTGGCAGATATCTTCATTGTTTAGATGTTATCGATCCCAGAACTCTTTTCGCTTCCAATGTGAGTTTTTTTGGAAGAAAAGTACCTCTAAAATCCCTTCAAAATGGTCAAAAAAATCCTTTGGAAGTCGTTATTTTGAAGCTACTTATTTGCTTCTGAAAATCGGTGGCCGAACTTTTCGTGGCCGTGGCCTAGGATTCCAAATTCGGTATTCAATTGAAGCCCAAATTTTAACGGTTCAAATGGTACAAAAACCAAGTCCTTAGCTCAATTTTGAAGCGAGTTATGCGCCTTTAAAGTTGGAGGTGAGAGAGTGAGAGACGCAGAGATGCAGAGAACCTGACTTCTCTGCGTCTCTCACTCTCTCCCTAGGGGCAGAACTCGTCTCAAAATCGAGCTAGAAACTTGGTTTTCAGACCATTCTGACCGTCTGGACTCTAGTTTACAGATAATTACAAATTTGGAATCCTAGGCCACGGCCCTGAAAAGTTAGGCTGCCAACTTCATAATTCAGCTTTTCAGGTGGTTTTTGGACCGATTTGCAGGGAATTTCGGGGACTTTTCAGCAAAATTGTATTTTTTTCAGAAAAAGCTAGAAGAATCTCTCGATCTGCTCCAAAAATTCAAGTCTGGAAATGCTCAGAACATCCCCGACAAGGACCTCTGGGAGGCACAAAAACTAAAGTCAGCAGTGCTTCATCCGGACACAGGGGAGAAGGTTCTTCCACCCTTCCGGATGTCTGGATTCGTGCCATTCGGATGGATTACTGTAACAGGAATGCTGCTTCCGAATCCCTCGTGGCCTACCCTTTTGTTCTGGCAATGGATGAATCAGTCACATAATGCATGTGTTAATTATGCGAATCGAAATGCCACTCAACCACAACCACTATCCAAATATATTGGAGCCTATGGAGCTGCTGTCACGGCCGCCTGCACTATTTCGGGAGGATTGACCTATTTTATTAAGAAGGCTTCTAGCCTACCACCGACTACTAGGTTGATTATTCAGGTGGGACCCAAAAATTAAAATTTTCAAAACTTGGTCATGATTATACTCATTTGAACCGTCTTGTTGAGCTGATTCCGAATATATATTTTCCATCAAGATTGGACCGAAATTGACCGAGATATGATCAAATTTGTGTTTTCGTTGCGAGACCCAACTATCAAAAATTTTCAAAACCTGGTCATGATTATACTCATTCGAACCGCCTTGATTTGCTGATTCCGAATATATATTTTTCATCGATATTGAACCAAAACTGACAGAGATACGGTAGATTTTAGGTTTTCGTGGCGAGACCCTAAAATCAAAATTTTCCAAAATCTAGTTAAGATTATACTCATTTGAACCGTCTTGTTGAGCTGATTCCAAATATATAATTTTCATCGAGATTGGACCGAAATTGACCGAGATACGATAGATTTCAGGTTTTCGTGGCGAGACCCAAAAATCGAAATTTCCCAAAACCTAGTCATGATTATACTCATTCGAACCGGTTTAATTTGCTGATTCCGAATATATATTTTCCATCAAGATTGGACCGAAATTGACCGAGATATGATCAAATTTGTGTTTTCGTTGCGAGACCCAACTATCAAAAATTTTCAAAACCTGGTCATGATTATACTCATTCGAACCGCCTTGATTTGCTGATTCCGAATATATATTTTTCATCGATATTGAACCAAAACTGACAGAGATACGGTAGATTTTAGGTTTTCGTGGCGAGACCCTAAAATCAAAATTTTCCAAAATCTAGTTAAGATTATACTCATTTGAACCGTCTTGTTGAGCTGATTCCAAATATATAATTTTCATCGAGATTGGACCGAAATTGACCGAGATACGATAGATTTCAGGTTTTCGTGGCGAGACCCAAAAATCGAAATTTCCCAAAACCTAGTCATGATTATACTCATTCGAACCGGTTTAATTTGCTGATTCCGAATATATATTTTTCATTGAGGTTCGATTAAAATTGACAGAGATACGGTAGATTTTGTGTTTACGTGGCGAGACCCAAAAATCAAAAATTTTCCAAAACTTGGTCATGATTATACTCATTTTGAAGGTCTCAATGTGCTGATTTCAAATATCTAAATTCCCAAAAATTTCCGTTAGGCTGAGCCTGAGAAAAATCGGATTCTTCAAAAAAATTTTATTCTGAGCAATCCGGGATTTTTTAGCTATTTTAAGTCATTTTGGCTGATTTTAGGCGGTTTTTGACCAATTCAAGCCAATTTTAGACCAAAGTTTTACAGTAAAATTCCCAAAAAAAATTTTTTTTGCAGAGATTCGTGCCCCTGCCAGCCACCTCCCTGGCCTCCTCTCTAAATGTGATTTGTATGAGATGGAATGAATTGGAAACTGGAATTGAGGTCTACGAAAAAGACACTGGAAAAGTGATTGGAGTTTCGAAGGCAGCTGCAAAACAGGCGGTCACTGACACCACTTTGGTCAGGGCGTTCCTTCCAGTACCACTTCTTTTAATGCCTCCCTGTATTATGCCTTTTTTGGAGAGGTAAGAATACTCAACTGCTATTCCTCAACTGCTATTGGGGTGATCAACTGCTACTGTCTCTACTGCTAGTGTCTCAACTGCTATAATTGCCTCAACTGCTATGGAAGTGATCAATTGCTATTTTCGCCACTGACTCATGTGCTATAGCTATTGTCCCACCATAGCAGATGATCACTAGCAAAAAAGCCAAATATAGCACATGAGAGACAAATACTCAGCTGCTATTTCTCAACTGCTATAGGGGTGATCAACTGCTATGTATATTTTGGGACAATTGTCAAATACTCAAGTGCTATTGGGTGATCTTGTGCTATTTACCAAAAATTGGCTCTTGTGCTATTTCTCAACTGCTATATTTGGCTCTTTTGCTATGGATCAACTGCTATTTTTACCGCTGTCTCAACTGCTATGACTATAGCAGTTGATCGATAGCAGAAGAGCCAAATATAGCACATGAGAGACAAATACTCAACTGCTATTGGGGTGATCAAATGCTATGTTGTAACTGCTAGTGTCTCAACTGCTATATTTGGCTCTTCTGCTATGGATCAACTGCTAATTTCGCCATGCCTCAACTGCTTTCACTATAGCAGTTGATCCATAGCAGAAGAGACAAAAATAGCAATTGATCACCCCGATAGCAGTTGAGTATTTGCCCAATGAGCACCCCCAAATAATTCAAAACTGGCTGAAAATTTTTCCAGAGGTACCCTGAAAATTTTCAGACCCCGTCCCCAATTTTCAGCGAAGTTCACTGAATTTTCAGCCCTAACTTGGCTGAAAATTGCCACCCGCTACTCAAACTTTCTATGGTATCTATCTAAGATAATATTCACCTCTGGAAAAATTTTCAGCCAAATCGAGGGGGCGTGTCCGGATTATTTTTTTTAGGACTACCACTACCTTCGCCCTGTGATCACCAAAAATTTTTTTTCCGAAATTTCAGATTCAAATGGGTAACCAAGACTCAAGTCCGTCATATTTTTGTTAATGCCATCGTTTGCACCCTGTCGTTTGCTGTCAGTTTGCCGGTTGCTTTGGCTTTGTTCCCACAGGAGAGCGCGGTAAGTTTATGAGATTTTGAAACAAAAATGGGGGCCTAGGCATGATTATACTCATTCGAACCGTCTCAATTTTCTGATCCTAAATATATATTTTTCATGAAGATTGGAGCAAAACTGAGCGAGTTATGGTAGATTTTGTGCTTTCGTGGTGGGACACACAAGTCAAAATTCCTTGAAACCTGGTCATGACTATGCTCATTCGAACCGTCTTAACGAGCTGATTTCAAAAATCCAGTTTTCATCAAATTTGAAGCAAAACTGATCGAGTTACAGTAGTTTTGAGTTTTTCGTGGCGAGACCCGAAAATCAAAATTTGTCAAAACCTATTCGTGACTATACTCTTTTTGAAGCCCTTGAGCCGCCGATTCTTTTGATCTAATTTTCATGAAAATTGTATAAAAACAAACCAAGATACGGTTGGTTTTGTGTTTTCGTGGTGGGACCCAAAAATTCAATTTTTCAGAACATAGTCATGATTATAGAACATAGTCATGATTATACTCATTCGAACCAGCTCGATTCACTGGTTCTAAATATATTATTCTCATCAAATTCGAAGCAAATCTAACCGAGATACGGTAAAAAAAAATTTCGCGGCGAGACCCAAAAACCAAAATATTTCAAAACCAAGTCATGGTTATGCTCATTCGAACCAGCTTGATTCGCTGATTCTAAATATTTACTTTTCATCGAATTCGAATTTGCTGATTTCAAATATAAGTTTTTTATCGAGATTGGAGCAAAACTGAGCGAGTTATGGTAGATTTTGTGCTTTCGTGGCGAGACCCACAAATCAAAATTTTTTGAAACCTGGTCATGACTATTCTCATTCGAACCGCCTTACTTCGCTGATTTCAAATATGTGATTTTTATCGATTTAGGAGCAAAACCTACCGAGATATGATAGTAAATGTATTTTCGTGGTGGGACCCAGAAACCAAAAATTTCTCAGAACCTATTCGTGATTATACTCTTTGTGAAGCCGTTGAGCCGCTGATTCTTTTAGTCACATTTTCATGAGATTTGAATGCAAACTAACCAAGATACAGTAGATTTTTGGTTTTCGTGGCGAGACCCAAAAATCAAAATTCGTCAAAACCCCGTCATGATTATACTCATTTGAACCGTTTCGATTCGCTGATTCCGAATATATGTTTTTCATCGGGATTGGACTAAAACTGACCGAGATACGATAGACTTTGAGTTTTCGTGGCGAGACCTAAAACTCAAAATTTTTCAAAACCTAGTCATGATTATGCTCATTCGAACCGTCTCAGCGAGCTGATTTCAAAAATCTAGTTCTCATTCAATTCGAAGCAAAACTGACCGAGATACGGTAGTTTTTTTCAAAACTGTCGTCAAATCCCATACCAAGTCCGCAAACACCTTATTCATATTGCAGATCTCCCGTGACCTTCTGGAACCCGAACTTCAACAAAAAACCGACCGAATTCAGTTATACTACAACAAAGGACTCTAATGATTTTCAAAAAAAAAACTTTGATTAATAAATTTTTTTTTCAGCTGTCCGAGGTTTTTCTCTGAATCTTATTAGGTTTTTTGGAGTTTATATACATTTTTTTGCTGAAAATCACCGTCATAAACTCCCCGAATGCTCCTCCAATTCCACAAAATCTCTATGGACGATTCGAATCGAATCCAATTAATTTCCATTATTTCTTTCGAAATTATTTTGCTGGCTTTCGAGTTTTTGGCATTTTTCGGCACTATGATTAGTATGACCGGGTATCAATTTCATTTTAATCTGAAAATGATTTTTGGTTATGGAGTTGTTGCGTACTGGTTGGATATTATTGCGAGATCAGTTATTATTTGTTTTGAAGTCGGGGTTTTCGATTTGGGTGAGTCAAAAAAGTTTTGCATTGAAAACCCCTTGAAACCCCTCGAAATTCCCTACAAAATGGTAAAAAAACCATCCAGAAATCTCAAGTTTGAAGCTGGTGGCCTAACTTTTCATAGCCGTGGCCTAGAATTCTAGCTCTATGAAAACTAGGATCAAAACGAATAGACTGGTCAAAAAACCAAGTTTCTAGCTCAATTTAGAGGCGAGTTATGCGTCTTTAAAAATGGAGGCGAGAGAACGAGAGACGGCAGAGAAAGAGACAGTCGTTTTCTCTGGCGTCTCCCACTCTCTCGCCCCTAACTTTGAAGGAGCATATCTCCCGTCAAAATCAAGATCTTTGGTTGCTTTTTTGACCAATATCTAGGAAATTTCGAGGTCAGTTTCATGATGACCTAGGTTTCCCAAAAAATGAAAATCTAGGCCGCCATTTTTTGTTGCTAGAAAGTGCCTAAAATTCCCTACAAAAAGTTCCAAAAACCAGTTCAAAAGCTCAATTTTGAAAGGAGTTACGCGCTTTTGAAGTTGGAGGTGAGACGCAGACAGCGAGACTGTCGCTTTCTCTGCGTCTCTCACTCTCTCGCCTCTATTTTTGAACGCTCATAACTACCTTTCAAATCAAGGGTTTGTGCTGGTTTTTGGACGATTTTGTAGTAAATTTCTAGGGCTTTTCAGCGACATAAAATTTGAATCAAATTAGATTTTTTGAAAAAAAAAACAGGGATTTTGATAATTTTTTCGATTTTCGGTCTCAAAATTTTGGGAATTTCCAAATTATTTTGCAGACGACGATATTATATCATCTGAATCTGATAAACTCCCCTGGAATTATTCAAATAAATTATTCATTATTTTACTATGCTGCAGTTTATATCGAGTTCATTTTATGATGCTGATATGCTCACTGTAAGCTTTTTATTTCTTAAAAAAAAGTCAAACAGAAAATTTCTGATACATCCGTTTTATGAAAATCGAGATTATCAATAGGGCGCGTTGTGTTCTGCTGTGTTTTTCTAATAATGGAAACTTTTGATCGTGACAACAAAGTTCATTACTTTCAGAACGCTTCTCCTTGCCATCGAGCGGTATTTCGCCACTATCTGGGTGTCAACTTATGAGTCGAAGAAGCATAAATGGATTTCATTCTTGTTAGTTGGGTCGAATATTCTGGTTGGTGGAATTGGATCACTGATTTTTCATTACGGTTAGTTTAACAGTTAGCTTCGGCTTCTTATTCAATGGTTACAGTGGAGCCTGTATGTTCTAAGCAGTATATCTCAACTACCGTCAAAGCTATCAAAAAGTGATTAACTAGCAAAAAAAAAATTATCAAATTTTGAGCATTTTTCTAGTTGACCACTTTTTGATAGCTCTCAAGACTACTGAGATATGCTGCTTGAAACATACAATGCTATATGGACATCTTCACATAGAGCTGATGTATGTTCCAAGCGGCATACCTTAGTTGTCTTGAGAGCTATCAAAAAGTTTTTAACTAAAGAAATGTTCACAAAAACATTTAAAACATTTTGTCAGTTGACAATTTTTTCATAGCTCTAAAGACAACTGAGATATGCCGCTCTCAATCCCCATATTTCCAGAACTCCTCCTCAACATGATCCTGGCGATATCTCTCGGCTTATGCTTGAATCTTGTTTCTATCGTGTTCTTTATCACTCTATACAGTTTGAACAAGACCCAAATGGAGTACTGTCAAACTAGGGATATACTGCAGTCCTATACATTGAGTTTGCGGTTTCAGCTGAATGAGAATTTGAAAACTATGAAGGTGCCAATATTCAAGGTGCCATTATTATTGAAGTTGATAATTTTTTCAGTGGCTGAAAAACACCATTCTCGTGGTGACCTGTTTCAACACAATGTTGGCTGGATTTCTTGTTGGTTAGTCGTTAGATTATTTGATCTATCATTAAAGATCTATGATGTTTTATTATGAGACACTTTTCACCTGCTCTTTCAATATCCTGACGCAGAGTTTTAACAACAAGTATCATTCATTGGGATAAGGGCTGAGCGAAAAAAAAGGATAACTTTTTTAAAACAAATTCTTTTTTATAAAAAAAAGGATGCAAAGCCGGTAAAAACATGAAGAATACAACTTTAAAAAAACGTTTTCTTCGTAACTTTTCACGGTTTTCCTATAATTTTTCGCACAGCTCTCATTGGGATATTTTGTACGTGATTCAAAGTTTCACCGTTTGCGGTCATGGCGAAAAAATTTTTTGAGCAAATTCGCTCCATTGCGACTCGAAGAATGATTTAACGATGCTGGATTTTGCATTGAGCTGTCGTCATTCCCGGTACAATTTGTGCAAGACTCTGTAATCGCAATAGGCATACTTTTGTTTTAACAGTCACAAAATACTAGTTGCTCAGGGTAACTAATTGTGTGCGCTAGAGCAACTTTGCTACAAAATTGAAAAAAAAAATCATGAATACTGATTTTACTGTTTTTTACCGCGTTAAAACGAAAAAAAAATTCCAAAACTTTTCGGAATTTTTCAGAATTCGTTACGACCAGAACTTATAATTTTGAAAAAAATATTTTTTTCCAGTATCCAATCATGAGTACCTCAAGAAAAACTCCCCAGTCCTGGTCAAATACTGTCACGCTTTTTTGAATTTGGGCATCGCTGTGTAAGTTTTCATTTCACAAAATTTCAAAAATTTTACCGAGAAAAATACGATTGTTTTTGCGTTTTCGTGTCGAGATCCAGAAAACCGAAAATTTCTCAAAACCCAGTCATGATTATAATCATTCGAACCGTCTTGTTTTGTTGATTCTAGATATATCATTTCCATTGAGATTGGACCAAAACTGACCGAGATACAGTAGCTTTTGTGTTTTCGTGGCGGGACCCGAAAAATCAAAAATTGCTCAGAATTATCGGGCTACAGTCATGATTATACTCATTCGAACCGTCTTAACTTACTGATTTCAAATATATAATTTTCATCAAATTTGGAGCAAACCCGACGAAAATACGGTAGATTTTCAGTTTTCGTGGCGGGACCCGAAACTCAAAATTTCTCGGAACCTAGTCATGATTATACTCATTCGAACCGTCTTAACTTCTCGATTTCAAATCTATAATTCTCATTGAGATTGGACCAAAACTGACCGAGATACAGTAGCTTTTGTGTTTTCGTGGCGGGACCCGAAAAATCAAAAATTGCTCAGAATTATCGGGCTACAGTCATCATTATACTCATTCGAACCGTCTCGACGAGATGAATTCAAAAATCTTATTTCCAGATACGCCCAAGTGACATTCTTCGTGATAATCCTGGCTGACAGGAACTATCGATCGTATTTCCTTCGATTCAAAGTGATTCGTTATTTCACCAAACCATTCTTCGGGAGGATATTCCCAGAAGACTTTAGAATCAAGAAGACGTTATCAACGAGTGAGGAGACGAATGTTTATTTCAACAAATTGAGTTCACAATGGGACCATCAAATTGATCAGAAGAAGGGCAGAATGGAGGAGAGCAGGAGGAACAAGAGATGGTGTTTTTGAGAATACAAATATTTTTTGAATAAATTTCTTATTATTGGAGCAGAAAAAATTGCAAAACTTTAAGCAAAACTGACCGAGTTACGATGAATTTTGGGTTTTCGTGGTGAGACCCAAAAATCGAATTTTGAACAAATCGGAACCTTGTCATGATTATACTCATTCGAACCGTCTCAACTTCCTGATTTCTAATATATCATTTTCATCGAGAGTTTACCAAAACTGATGGAGATATGGTAGATTTTGGGATTTCGTGACGAGACCCAAAAATCAAAATTTGTCAGAATCTAGTCATGACTACACTCATTCGAACCGCCTTGACGAGTCGATTCCGAAAATGTTTTTTTTTACCAGGATCGGATGAAAACTGACAGAGATACGGTGGATTTTGTGTTTTCGTGATGAGACCCATAATTCCAAAAACATCAAAAATGGATTGCTAGCAGGAAGCTCATGGAATTCCCTACCAAATGGTCTAAAGACCATGCCAAAAGCTTCATTTTGATTCTCCATGCGCCAAACAGTCGAAAATTTTTCTACGGCTTCAAAAAATTTTGAGCGTATCTAGCATAGCTTGAACTTCATTTTTGTAGTTGACAACTTTTTTGTTCAACCACTCTCTCCAGAGCTCGAGATCGTCCAAAACAACTATCTCAAAAATTACTCGTTATCCATAGGAATCTCGATGATTTCAGGGGTCCTTCATGGAATGAGCTCTAACTCTC
>GL379978.1:48153-98520 GCA_000143925.2 Caenorhabditis brenneri
GCATTCTGGAGCAGGGGGAGAGATCAGCTAGCCCCCACACCTTAAAGGCGCATATCTCAAAAGTGGGCGGAGCTAGAAAAAAGTTATCAACTGCAAACTTTCTCAAAATTAAATTTGGAACAAGTTTGCAGTTGACAACTTTTTTCTAGCTCCGCCCATTTTTGAGATATGTACAGTTCTGTTTAGGGACAGTTCTGATTTAGCATACCGCCCTGTAGTACTATAGTAAAATCATTTTTTAGCTAATTTGGGACTATTTTGATTTTCATGAAAACATTTTTTTCTCATCAATTGTCCATTTTGAGCTTAGATGAGGCTTGCGAAAATTGAGTTTTTCTTTGAATTTCCGCCTGTTCTGGTCCCTTCCTAAAACTATATTTTTTGGCCCTGATGGGCGGTTTTTTGGGAATTCTCCATTTTTAGAATTTTGGCTTGGTAGATCAAAAAATTCCCTATCGATTGATATAAATATCATATAGGGTTTTAAGAGAAAATGTGGCTCGAAAACTGGTAAATTTCGAAATTTTGCCAAAATTAATTTTTTTTTTGAACAAATCCATTGCAAAACTTATGCCAAGTTGTAGATCAAAAAATTCTCCCTCGATTAGTATAAATTTCATCAGGTTCGGAAAAACGTGTCAAAACTCACGAAATTACTAATTTTTTTTAGTAATTTTCCAGATTTTCAAGAATTTTCATGCCATTTTCTAAATGGTATTCATACCAATCGATAGAGAATTTTTTGGTCTACAAATTCAAATTTCGAAAAATCTAGACTTTGGGAAAACTTCTAAATCGCAATAGTAATATTTACAAAAATTGTGTTAAAACATAGAAATTAGCAGGCCATCATTTGCAGATGCGCTTTATTGTTAATTCCAAAATGTAAGGATGTGGTAGACATTTTCTGGAACAATCAGATAATTTTTTTAAATCTACAAATCAACTTTTTTTTTCGTTTTTTTTATTGGGAAAACCAGATTTTGATATCTACAAAATCGGTTTTTTGTAACACTTCCCGGAATTTTTTCGTCAAGGTTTTGACAATTTCCAACTTGTTCCTGAATGACTCAAATTAATTTTTTCAGATAAAAATTTCAAAATAATTTTTCAAAAATTTTTGAAAACTTTAAATTCTCAAAATCCTCTAATTCCACTACTTCCAAGTAGATTTTTTGTTGAATTCCTCTCACCTTCTCCCTCTCCATCCCCATCCCAATTCTTCCCCCTATCCTGTACTCTTCTGTATATGTATTCCATGACGCTTCCCCTTCCCTCTAATTGCCACCCCTCCAACCTTCACTTTCCATCATTCTTCTCTCCCTCTTTTTTCACTTTTTCTACCAAAAATGGAATGATTCATACATAAATTCTCACACTTCTATTTCTATTTATAAGGTGATGGAAAACTCAAAAAATACCTCTCCTCCACCGATTTTTTATTCGTTTTGGCCATCCTTCCCTAGTCTGTCTCCTGCCTATTTAATCCGACGCGTCAACAATTCGACAAAAAACGATTGAAATTCTTCGCCTTCGACTCTTTATTCAGTCGATTCGAGTATACGGAAAAGAGGACGCAACACTAGAAAAAAAACAGCTCTAGTTGGGGGGAACAATGGGTCTAGGAATAGGCAAAGCACAGTTGACCGTTTTGGACTTTTCTAGGATGGTTTTATGATGCTAGATTACTTTTATTTTAAAGAAAACCTGGAAAAATGAAGATGAAAACTGCATTTTTTCTGAAATTGAGCAGCTTCACCGAATCTTGTAGATCAAAAAATTCTCTATCGATCGGTATAAATTTCATATAGGTTTGTACAGAAAATTGTTAAAAATCAAAACGTTTCATGTTTCATGGCACGAATTTTGTACCAACCCAATATGATTTTTATACCAAACGATAGAGAATTTTTTGATCTACACATCCTATTTTTGAAACTTTTGAATTTCTAAAAAATGACCGCTCCCGGATAATAATTATCCCGAAAACTCCTTGATAGCGATGCAAATCAATTGTTTTTAAGCCTGCCTACTACTATGAACCTATACGATATTTATACCAATCGATAGAGAATTTTTTGATCTACAATTTGGTTTTTTTGATTATTGTAATCATTTTTACCGTGTCTCATGCTTGGATTTCATTTTCTGACCAGAAAAAAAATTTGCAAAAAATTTAAACCCCCAACTTCTTTCCCAGAAATTATCCGGTTGATTTGTTCTTTTTCAAAGTTCTAGACATGTATCTCAAAATTGGGCAATTTTTTGATCTACAGTTTGCCTTCCAAAATTCCTCCAGTACGTTGTGTTTTCGCGATCATTTCTATGCCATGTTTTTGAGAAAAGATTCAAAAGTTGTTTGTAATGTATGTATTTTTTGTGAATAACCAACTATCAAACTACCTGGTAAGTCTAAGTTAAGCCGGTGTTTGTTGTTTTTGAGACGTTTTTTTTTTCTGAATACGTAGAAAAATAATTTCTGCCGAAGACATTTTTATTCTGAGCAATTCCTTTCATTTCGAGACAATTTCGACCGGAATACTGGGGTTTCGGACCGTTTTAGACAAAACATCCCTATTTGTACCTTAAAAAAGCCTAAAACGTGCCTAAATCCCAAAAGTTCACAGACCTCCCATCAAGAATTTCAAAAAAAAAATTCCCAACAAAAAAAATCAACCACTCAACCCAATTTAACACCCCCATAGCCTCTTGAAACTAGGTTCTAATTAAGTCAATTTATCTCTCTCTCTCTCTCTTTCTCTTTCCTCCTGACCATCATCAACTTGTTTTACTCGGGTATTTCACAGAATGGAACATATCGAACCGAACGAAAAAAAAATAGGGCACACTTAAATGCCCTCGGAGAGGGAAAGAGAGAGAGAGAGAGAGAGAGAGAGAGAGAGAGAGAGAGAGAGGAAGGGAAGAGAGAACGATTGAAATCATCATGTTTTGTACCGGGGGTTCTCGAAAACATGCATGCGCGCGCGCATATCTTCCTGAAGGGGGGTCTCGGGTGGATGTATTGTCCTCCTGGAGGGGATACATCGGTCAAAGGTTTCGGGTGTCCATCCAGAAGTTTTCCCCCCATCAAGTATTTGTCTTTTTCTTTGAGGGGGGTGCCCTTTTATAATTTGTTTTTTTTTTTAGTTCTTTGAAAAAAAAATTTTTTTTTGGCATTTTTCATGACTTTTCTCTAAAAAATCGCTAGAAATCTTCCCGAATTCGTCTTTTTCCGGTAAAAATGAAAATAGATACAGTGCGCCTTTAATACAGTAGTCAAAAATGAAAAATGATTTTTTGCGAAAAAAATAACGAATTTTAGGCACTTTCCTTGCTTTTTTTTTTCAGAAAAATGCTAAAAATCAATTTTTTTATGCCAAATTTAATTCGAAAACCGTCGAATTTGTCGAATTTCCGTCGAAATTGCTAAATTCATACAGTACGACTAATTGTAGGATGTTCCTGAGCTGTGCGCCTTTGATACAGTAGTCGGAACTCGTAAATCGACTTTTTATCAGTAAAAAAATTATTTTCGACGTTTTTCTTGTTTTTTTCTCAAAGAATCGCCGAAAAAACAATATTTCGTGTCTAAATCACTTCAAATGCCGACAAATTGCCCGAAAAGTTGTCAAAACTGCCGAATTTTCAACCGAAATTCTAAATTGGTGCTTCATGCGCCTTTGATACAGTAGCCGGAATCAGAAGTCGACTTTTTTTCAGAAAAAGAGAGATTTTTAGACGTTTTCTATGTTTTTCTTATCAAAAATTGCTGAAAAATCTATTTTTCGTGTCAAATTTCTTTAAATATCGACAATTTTCTTCAAAAATCGTCAAATTCGCTAAGGTTTCGCCGGAAGTAAAAATTAGTTCATATGCTCCTTTGATACAGTACCCCAAATCGAAAATACTGACAAATCGATTTTGGGGCATTTTTAATGATCTTTCCACACGAAATCGCCTAAAATTAGGTTTTTTTGTCAAAGTTAAATCGAAATTGAATTTAAACTTTGAAAAATAATTTTTCATGATTTTTATATTGGACAGTACACTAGTTATGCGCCTTTAAACACATACAGTACCCAAAAAAAGTTCAATGAGTTCTCTCTCTCTTTCATTGCTCATTCTTTTTCAATTCAAACTTTTTTTTCCGATCCTTCCTGTCCTCTTTTCCGTCGGTCCACACACACACCGGGTAACCGATGCATCGTCGTCGAGAAAACCCAACCGAGAGCGGTCGAACAGTAGAGGCAGCAGCAGCAGCACACACACTTTCGATCATCAAATAAAAACGCGTTTTATTGTGGTGGTGCATTTTGATGTCCTTCTCCTTCCCTTCCCTTCCGCGCGGGCGCCGCAACCGTCTCTCTTCTCTCTCTCGTGGATCAAACTCACTCCTTTTCTTCCCATGTACCCCTTGATGGGAGGTGTTGCGTGTGAGAATATTATATACCGGATATCTGTCACTTTTTGGATTGCCGCTTGGAGAGAGATTTCCACGTAATACGTGGAAATCTTTCGGGTGGGAAAAAAAGATCCTAGAGCTCGGAGCCCTAGAGCCCTGGAGCCCAGTTGAACATTTATCTAACACGCACATTTTGATTTTTGGTTCCACCTCACTAGGCACATAGTTTAGCATCTCATATCATCATTTCTCCATGCTCACTTATAATTTCTTTTAAAAAATTCTTCATTTTTCCAACTATCGCCTTAATTTGAAGCAAATTAGACTATAATCTAGTTCCACACCTTTGAATGTTTGAATTTTCATGACTGCCCTTCAACACCTAATCCTTTATGGTGTTCAAAGCATTTTATCTCGGTCGCCTTTGGAACTTTTGGAAACTAGTCAACTAGATAAATTTTCATTTATCAGTCAAACCACCTAGAAGGACTAATTTTTTGTATTCATGCATTTCTTGATGTTCTGACTTCGTAGATCAAAAAACTCTCTGTCGACTGGTATGAATATTATATAGGTTTGAGAAGGTAGAAATCCGAAAAATCGGAAAATAATTTTCTGAAAAAAATTTTTTTGAGCCAATCCAATATGATTTTTATACCAATCGATACAGTATTTTTTGATCTACAAGTAAATTTTTTCATCATATTAAAAAAGTTTCCTGGATCGAGGTACCTAAAATCTCAATAAGCATTACGAACAACAGTAAAAGTCGAAAAGGCACATAACTGTATGTTCAGAGCAGTGTAACTTATTAATCTTTAGAGATTTCAAAAAAATTGATAACTACAAAAATGTGCACTAACACATTTCGAACATTTTTCTAGTTGACCACTTTTTGATAGCTCTAAAGACAACTGAGATATGCTGCTCTAAAATCTTGCTGTACTTCAATTAGACCTGAACTCTATGTTCACGGCAGGATATCTCGGTTGCCATTAAAGTTATCAAAAAGTGATCAACTAGAAATATGTTCACCAATAAAATTTAAACATTTTATCAGTTGATCACTTTCTGATAGCGCTAAAGACAACCGAGATATACTGCCATGAACAGTACCTGGTGTTCCTTACAGGTCCAGAGCGGCATATCTCTCTGTTGCTTTTGAAATTTTTAACAATTGGTCAACTAAACAAAATCAGACTACAATTTTTAAGGGTTTTTCCCAGGTATCAAAAACTAGCATCTTATTTCAAGCAACCGGAATGAAATTTTGAAAAATTTGAGGACGTTTTCCAGATAATCCCACCTGTTTTCCATCCCCATTCCTTCCTGTATTATTCTCGATGATTTTTATTCAAATAATTTCAACAATCCTTCTTCTATTTCCCCTATTCTTTCTGATTTTCCACTCTGATAAACTGCCGAGAGATCCCTTTTATTGTCCTTCTCCTTCACACACCGTCCTGCTAAGATCTTCCGGTAGATAGTCACTGGTCTCTATCCTTTTTCGACAACTAGGAATTCCAAATATTTGGGATTTTTACGACTATCCTGTCTTGAAACGGTCTTTTTTTATTGGATCCTGACTTGAAAATAATTTTTTTCGATTTTCTACCTTTTTTCTGATACAAACCTATAAGATATTTATATCGATTGATAGGGATTTTTTTGATCTACCAATCATTTTTTCTCAAACTTACCGAAATTATGAAAATAGGGTGTCCTGGGAATGGAACCTTTTTTTCAAAAATTCCAAAGATCAGGGAAAACCCCCCGAGAAGCTCAAAAATGCAGCCTGAATTTCTGAAAAATCCCTATATGGTATTTATACCAATCGATAGGGACTTTTTTGATCTACACCATGCTTGGATTGTGGAATTGACAATGGAGCGCACTTTCGAATTCAAAATAGCCTGATAAATTCTCAGTTTTAGCTCAATTCCTGCAAATATACATGTTGCGACTTCGGGGTTTTTTTGCTGATTTTTCTGCTCTGTTTGTTCCTTTTTTGAAAACGTCTTAATTTCAGAGTATGGATTTGTAGATCAAAAAATATCCCTATCGATTGGTATAAATATCATATAGGTTTGTCTCAGAAAATAGGCCTGGAAAAGCTCAAAATCGTAAAATTTAGGTAAAAAAAATTCGGGATTTCCAGTTTTTCAGACACATTTTCTGAGCCATCTTTGTATGATATTTATACCAATCGATAGAGAATTTTTTGATCTACCATCCGAAATTTCTGCTGAAATTTATATTTTTAGCCTTTCATCAAAATTTTTTGAGCCTAAGGATATGAAAAATGAGAGCTCCACGCCTAAAAAAACCCTGAAAACTAGAAGCAAAAACCTCAGTTTCTCTTGTTTTTAGGCCTATTTTCTGCCAAAAACCTATATGACATTTATATCAATCGATAGATAATTTTTTTATCTACCAATTATCGATTGATTTTTCCCCCTCCAACACAAAAAAAATATTACACTTCATAGATAAGTGTCTATGTGTATAATCTCCATGTATGTATACACATAAAAAGTTCGATCGTTCGATTCTCCCTCCCTTCTCAACCGGATCATCATTGGAAGGGAAGGAAAAGAAATGTATCATGTTTCGCCCTGTTCGTTTTCATTCTCTCTCTCTCTCTCTCTCTCTCTCTCTCTCTCTCTCTCTCTTTCTTTTCTAAATGGCATGGAGAGACTGACTAACTTTCTCCTTCCTTCAGAATTTCTTTGTTTCGTTCGGTTTTTCATCATCGTTTATACTAGGACGAAGAGGGGGTGTAGTAATCCAATTATGGTATATGTCTGTATATGTTTATTAACTTTTCACTCACTTTCACCCTACCTGGTGATGATGTTTAATCCGAATGAATGTGGTAATAATACTCGAACATTCCTATCTTTGTATGTGTTCGGTGTGACAGGTTAGTTGTGAAACGATTTTTTTGTAATTCGAGATTTTTTGGTTTTACTAGCAACCAGGGCTGTCAAATCGGGCCTTTTTAGGCCGTGATCGTTTTTTATCTCGCTTCCTAGCGGCGGGACCTTTTTGATGTATGAGGCGGCTTTGGAGCATGAAAATCTGAGCATTTTGGCAAAAGGACGGCCTGATTGAGTTGTCCGCGGCCTACTTATAGGAAAAGGCAGTCTGACAGCCCTGCTTGCAACAACAGTCCTAGAACACATTATTTACCGTTGATTCTCCATTATTAGAGGCCCAGATTGGTACTGTAAGTGGCATATCTCAATTGTCTTAAGAGCTATCAAAAAGTAATCAATTAGCAAAATGTTTAACATCAAATTTCAAGCATTTTACTAGTTGACCATTTTTTGATAACTATAAAGATAACTGAGATATACTGCTCGGAACATACAGTACCTCATGTGACTTCCTTAAAGAATTACTGCAGATTCAGAAGCAGCATATCTCAGTTGTTTTTAGAGCTATCAAAAAGTTATCAACTAGCAAAATGTTTAGCATCAAAACCTAAGCAGTTTGTTAGTTGACCACTTTTTGATAGCTGTAAAGACAAGTGAGATATACTGCTTGGAATATCCAGTACAGGATGGGTCTCTCTAATAGAGTCACTATATGTTCTAGGCGCCATATCCCAATTGTCTTTAGAGCTATCAATAAGTGGTCAAGTAGTAAAATGTTTAGCATAACGTTTTGAGCATTTTGTTAGTTGAAAACTTTTTGATAGCTCTTAAGACGATTGAGATATACCGCTTGGAACATAAGGGACTAGTATTGTGCTGCTTCTTCGACCCTTTCTTACACTCTTCTATTGCTTGTTCGTAATGCCGATTGATATTCCCGGTTTATCCAATCCTGGAATCTTTTCTATTTTGATGAATCCAAAATTAAACATTTAAAGATGCTGTAGATCAGAAAATCTTAACTGTTTTTTTCCTAATATTCAATGGAACCCATTTGAATTCCTGCTTCCTCAAGTCTCATCCCATATACATTACACTGTACCAGGAAGGGAGCCACCTTGTCTTGTTTTATTTCCCATTGTTCGTCTGAAGTTTTATAGGTTTTCAGTGAAAGGTACACGTTTCGTTCTGGAAAAACCACCTTCGCTTTTTTAGGTTTTACGGCTGCCACTGTTGTTGTTGTTGATGGTTAGAATACCATTTGGCAGGTAAAATAACAATTTTCGATTTTATCGCTTGCGAATATTTTGAAATTGTGAAACTGGTTTCTCAACCTATAAATATTGCTTTCTAAAGTTCTGATTTTGATGCGATTCTGAGAACATTGCGTTCAGAGCAGCATATCTCAGTTATCTTTAGAGCTATCAAAAAGTGGTCAATTAGTAAAATGCTTAGAATTTGATGCCTAACATTTTGCTAGTTGACCACTTTTTGATAGCTTCAAAGGCAATTGAGATATACTGCTCAGAACATTTAGTGGCCCAATAAGAGAGCTCCATCCGGTCCTGTAGGTTCCCAGCAGTATATCTCAGTTGTCTTTGAAGCTATCAAAAAGTGGTCAACTAACGAAACGCTTAAAATTTTATAACAAACCTTTTTTTTATTGACCACTTTCCGATAGCGTCAAAAACAACCGAGATATGCCGCTTGGAACATACAGTACTGGATGGGTCTCTCCTATAGGACCACTATATGTTCCGAACGGTATATCTCAGCTGCCAGTGGAGCTATCAGAAAGTGGTCAACTAACAAAATACTAAAAATTTAATGGCAAACATTTTGTTAGTTGACCACTTTTTGATAATTTCAAAGACAACTGAGATATACTGCTTTGAACTTCCTCTACTTTGGGCTCTACGCTAGACAAGTAGACTTTCGTTCGAACAAAATTCTAGATGAATTAAAGGTCTGTGATCAGAAACTGATTTTTTTCTAGCCTGCGCTTTTAAGGTTCATTATTGCAGATTTTCAAAAAAAGTTTGTGATCAGAAACAAACATTTTTTGTTTTTTCCCCTAGCATGCGCCTTTAAAGTAATCGATCAGAAGCATTCATTTCCTGATCTTCCTATTAGCTATATACCCACTTCTAATCTTTGATATCCCCTTTCCGAACATCAAGTGTTGCATAGAAACCTCTCATAAATCACATAATACCTTTCTCTTATCCCTCCTTCCTCTCCATTTTTTTCATGTCTCCATGTTCCGTGCTGCCTGTTGCCAATCATGTTACATATACTTGGCAAGCATGGTCAATTTCAATTTGTGACGGAAGGAAGGGGGATCCTAATATGCCTTTGCCTCCAATTATTATGTCGCATATATATATATATATATATATATATCGGATCGCATATTTCTATACTAATTGTGCCCTCCCCATCCATCCCTTTCCGGTTTTCCTTTCCACACTCCAGGCATGGAATCCAGAGTAGCTTCTGAACTTTTACCTGTACATTGAGGGTTTAGGCTTACTTTTTTTTGAAGCAGCATATCTCAGTTGTCTTGATAGCTATCAAAAAGTTGTCAACTACAAAAATGTTTATCTTTCAATTTTAAGCATTTTATTAGTTGACCACTTTTTGATAGCTCTGAAGACAACTGAGGTATGAGGCTCTGAACACATAATACTGGATGAGACCTGTCTTAGAGGGCCACTATCTATTCTGAGCAGTATATCTCAGCAGTCCTTGAAGCTATTAAAAAGTTGTCAACTAATGAAATGATCAAAATTTAATGCTGAGCATTTTATTAGTTGATCACTTTCTGATAGCTTTAAAGACAATTGAGATTTGATACTTTGAACCAGGACCATGCGAAAAATTTCCGTCCAAAAATATTTTTTTTTTTGGTCATTTCGTCGTAAGCTTTACTGAAGAAAACGAAAAAAAATCCGAAAAAAATTTAGGAGAAAGCGGTATTTAGCTGTATGTTTTTACCCACTTTTCATTTAGTTTTTCATGAGAAAAAGTTTTGAAAAAAAAAACATTTCGAAAAAAATCTAAAAATTTCGAAAAAACGTATTTTCTTTTTCCTTTTTCGCCTTAAAAATTCGGACAAAAGTAAATTTTTCGAATTTTTCGGCTCAAACTTTTCGAAACCTGCCTTGGACATAATAGTGTGCCTTAACTACAGGACTTACAGTGTATGCAAGAATGAACCTTAAAGGTGCTTGCGACTTTTCATTTTGCAAAGCTAGGTGCTTCACGAGTAGATACTCAACTGCTATGAAATCTACTGCTATATCTCAACTGCTATCAGGGTGATCAACTGCTAGATTTGGCTCTTCTACTATGGATCAACTGCTATTTTCGCCACTTTTGATGTCTCAACTGCCATGGCTATAGCAGTTGATCACCCCCGAATCCAAATTTTTTTTTGGAAAAAAATTTGCACTTTTTCAGAAAATTTCACTTTTTTTTCACTGAAAATTCATTAAAACCACTGTTTCTATGCTCAATAAAATCCATGGAGCACGAAATTTGGATATATTCTTTCGATTTTTCAAAAATCGCGGTAATCTTCCGGGCCGGGCCTTGAAAGTTGGTTGGAAGGCCCTGCTAGTCACAAGTATGTTGTATACAGGTTTATGTGTTCAGAATCGCTTAACCCCCCCCCCCCCCTCTTGAACTTTTACCTATACCTAGACACATTGTTGTATTTAGGGTATAAGTATTCAGAATAGATATGATCTTGCCCCTCCCTGTACCTGTTTCCAGGACCCCCTACTGTGATGGAAGGGTGTCTGCATGTCTGTATGTGTCTCTTGACCCGAGAATTATTATTATTCTTCTTGGAAGGGTGATGAGTCATCATCATCATCTCACTCACTTTTATATGTGTTTGTATGCAAACACTCGATACACCTACATTTCAACCTTTTTTGACACCTTTTGGGGTTTTTTAAAAAAAGATTTTGAGAGGAATTTCGAAATGAAATTTGACGAATTCCTAGGGTTTTTTTTTGAGAATCTAGGATTTGCTTGTGGATGCGGTTCATGTTTTTTGCCCCATTTTCTTGAGCAACCCTCTTGAGTTTCATACATGGTTTCTACAGAAAACGTGTTTTTTTTCAAAGTTTGTAAATTTTGGGATTTAACGAATTCTTTTTTTACAAATGTATATTTTTCCGAAGTTATTTTTTTTTTCAAAAATCAGCGCAGTTTCTAGAGACTTTTCTGAAAAATCAGACAAGTTGTTTGGTAGTTTTCACACATTTTGACACCATTTTGGAGCGCTTTTCGGAAAAATTTTGTGACGAAATTCGAAATGAAATTTGCCGAATTCCGTGTTTTTTTTTTCGAAGATCTGTTTGTAGACTCTACTTTTTTTTACTTGAAAACGTAAGGATTCTAATAGGTTTTTTTTCTGGATTTTAAGCCACATGTTCTTAAACAATCCTAAATGATACTTATACCAATCGATAGAAAATTTTTTGATTTACAATTTGGTATTAATATCATACAGGGTTTGTTCAGAAAAATGTGATTGAAAAGTCGAAAAACTTACTTATCGAAAATTTCAGTGTTAAAACTTGCTTATCCAGGGTTTTCAGCCACATTCCCTGCTACAAACTCATATGATTTTTATATCAATCGATAGGGAATTTTTTGATCTGCCAGTTAATCTTCCTACTCCTTACTGTATCGTCCTCTTTCAATGCTTGTTTTATTTCCGCCGTTTCAAGCATTTTTTCTTTTTTTCGCCACCGTTATTTTTCAGAACTTTCTTTTTTTTTCGTCTACGTTTATCAAAAAGTTCCTCTCCAATTATTTCATTTTTTCAGAAAAAAAGCCGAAAAATCAATCAGAACAAGTCCCCGTTTCATCACTCTCTCTAACACCCCTTCTCGAGAGGTAATGAACTCGAAACAGCACTGTAATCGATGTGGGAAGCAGGTGTATCCCACGGATAAGGTCGGCCCGTTGAAGGACTCCACTTTTTTCCATCAAGGTGAGCTTGGTGTTGGAAATTACTATTGAATGGTACGAAAATCGGCTTGAAAGCTCAGTTTTGAAGAGAGTTATGCGCCTTTGAAGCGGGCGGCCTAACTTTTTGAGGTCGTGGCCTAGAATTCCAAATTTGGTTTCTTCTTGAAGCCCATGTCGCAACAATCTAAATGGTCCAAAAACCAGGTCTCTAGCTTGATTTTGAAGCGAATTATGTGCCTTCAAAGTTAGAGTGAGAGACGGGAGAGAAACAGACAGTCGTTTTCTCTGCCGTCTCTCACTCTATCACGTCCAACTTCAAAGGCGCGTAACTCCCCTTAAAATGGAGCTAGAGACTTCGTTATTAGACCATTCTGATCGTGCTGACCCTAGCTTCCAGTGAGTGCAAATTTTGGCTTTCTAGGCCACGGCCACAAAAAGTTCGGCCACCAATTTTCAGAGGCGTGTAACTCCCCTCAAAATGGAGATTTTGAGATGGTTTTTGGACCGTTTTGCAGGAAATTCCAAGGACTTTTTCGTACCTAAAAATATTTCCAGGTTGCTTCAAATGTTACATCTGTGGAACCCGGTTAGCTCTCAAAACGTATTGCAATAACAGAAATGATATAAACGATAAAGAAGTATACTGCTCTAACCATGTACCTATCGCCGGACCCCATGATTTGCCAATGGCGTCTTCAAATGGAAATGGGAAGCATTTGGAGAATAATAATCATGTAAAGAATGGAAATTGGATGTGAGTTTTTTTTTCTTGGGCTATGCAAGTGCGCTCTATTGAGAATTCCGAGTTTCTGAAAAATTATAGTCAAATGCTCAAGTGCTATGGGTGTGATCTTGTGCTATCAGCTATTTTCCGAAATTTGGCTCTTGTGCTATAGATCAAGTGCTATTTTCGTCAATTTTCATGTGCTATGGCTTTTGTATCATTTCGTAGCGAATGAGACGAATGTAATAGCACTTGAGACAATAGCACAAGATCCAATTTTTGAAAATTGGCGCATAGCACAAGAATAGCACTTGAGTATTTGCTGATATTTTGCTCCAGTTTTTAAGGTTTTCTGGACCTCATTTCTCAAAAAGTTGAAAAATCAAAAAAAAATATTTGTAGATCAAAAAATTCTCTGTCGATTGAGTTCGAAATTTCGCGCGGAAACTGGTAGATCAAAAAATCTTCTGATAGCACTCGATCCATAGCACAAGAGCCAAATATAGCACCTGAGACAATAGCACTTGATCATCCTCATAGCACCTGAGATAGAGCACATACTCAAGAGCTATGAGGTGATCTTGTGCTATTTGCTAGTTTTCTGAAAATTGGCTCTTGTGCTATTGATCAAGTGCTGTTTTTGCCTCTCATGTGCTATGATTAGTACTAAGCTCGAAAAATTGCAAAATAGCATTTGATTCATAGCACAAGAGCTGAAATAGCACTTGATCACCTCCATAGCACTTGAGTATCATTACAAAAAAATATTTGCTTCTCAACAGAGCGCACTTGCATACCTCCCTGTTTTTCAGAGACGCCGGCCTCTCCGACATGAAAATTGCTCACGCAATGAAAGCCACTCAAGTAGCCCGTCCCTATCCAAAAATCAGTCACGAGGGGGCGAAATACGTGGTGGATTATGATGCACAGACCCGTTTAGAACTACTCCACAGGAAAGATGAAGATGAATTGTATGAGGAATTTCAAGATAAAAGAAATCGGGAAGCAGAACAATTCGAGAAGGAAAATACGGAGGAATGGGAGAGAGCTCTCGCTGAATTCGCAAAAAAATACGAAAAAGGACAGGCGAATATGAAGAAAGACGATTTGATAAGGCAGTTGACGATTAAGAGGGAAAAGAAGTTGGAGACACTACATACTAAGAGAAAGGTGAGGCTAAAAATGGTCCGAAAATCAGCTCAAAAGCTCCATTTTTGAAGCCAGCTTAGTTGCTGGCCTAACTTTTCAAGACCGTGGCCTAGGATTCCAACTTTGGTACCTTTTGAAAGCTGCCCATAAGACAGTCAGAATGGTCCAAAACCTACTCAAAAATCTCTATTTTGAAGCGAGTTATGCGCCCTCGAAGTTGGTGGCCTAACTTTTCGAGGCCGTGGCCTAGAAATCCAAATTTAGTGCCCTTTGAAAGCTAGGATCAAGACAGTCAGATTGGATCGAAAACGAGGGTTCTAGCTCAATTTTGAGCGGAGTTATGCGTCTTTGAAGTTGGAGGTGAGAGACGCCAGAGAAGCAGACAGTCGTTTTCTCTGCCGTCTCTCACTCTCTCGCCTCCAACTTCAAAGGCGCATAACTCCCTTCAAAATAGAGCAAGAGACTTCGTTTTTGGACCATTCTGACCGTCTCGATCCTGGCTTTCAGACGGTATGGAATTCTAGGCCACGGCCTTGGAAAGCTAGGCCAGCAACTCAGCTCGAAGAAAAATAAAACTTCTGAGGTGATTTCAGGACCCATTTTCACGGAATTTCAGCGTATTAAACTGTAATTGGCTTTCAGAGCACTTAGAGCGTTTAGGCTCCAAATTTTGGGAAAAATATCTGGTTATTCGGCACAAAATATGTGTTTTTGAGCTGGCAAATCCAGTTTTGCACTGAAAAATTCCCATTTTTTCACTGGAAACGGTCGATTTTTTAGATTTTTCTGTGCAAAACCTGAAAATTAGACCACTAAAATCAGGACTGAAAAATGGCTTGAGAAGCAGTCAATATTGATCCGAAATGGCGAATTTATTACTGAAAAAAACTTGAACTTTGGCTCTAAAAACGCTACAAAACTACCGATTTTCATTAGAATTGTCTATTTCTCTCTACTTATCCTCATTTTGCTTACTATTTCTTTATAAGTTGTCAAACTTAATGCTCCTCTATTAGAGGTAGAACAGTTATTGAACAGTTATTCAAAAAGACCGAATATCGTCTCTGAATCACTTCGAGTCTAACGGTTTCCCGTCATGAATTCGGGGTTTTTTCTAATTCTCTATATGTCCCATACTATTTCCTTAATATTTTCTATAAGTTCCAACCCACTGCCCTTATATTAGAGGTGAAAGCTTTTGTTGGATGAACTGTTATTCAAGAAGACTGAATTCTGGCTCTGAATCACTTCTAATCTAACGGATCTCTGTAACAAATTCGCTGTTTTTCTCTAATTCTCTGCATATTCGGTACTATTTCCTTATTAGCTTCCAAAAATCCATGCCCCTCTATTAGAGTGCAGTGCCATTCTATTCATGAGACATCTGAGTTAAAAAGCTCGTTTCGCCTCCAGGGTTGGAGTCAGGCCGAGGTGCGATTTCTTCATGTGTCTGCCGTCTCTCGCTCGCCGCCGGGGGTAGTCTAAATGCGGCAGCCGACATCTCCCGGGTTCCGCCGCCCGCTATCTTTTGTGTGTGGAGAGACTCCGCCCACTTTCATCGGGGAGGCACGCGCGGTTCAAATGGACGGTTTTCAGCCGTTTTGAAGGCTGATAATGGGGAAAATTGTGAATTTATTTGATGAGAAAAAGAAAAGTGATGAAATATCAATGGAAAAATCGGAAAATCATAGAAAATTTATTGAAAATATAGAAAAAATGAAAAAAAATCAGTTGAAATATGGAAAAATTAGAAAAATTAGCTTTCCAGTAGACTTTTGAAGCATAAAAAGGAAAACTAATGAAAAATTGAAAACAAAAAACCAAAAAAAAACCGTCTCGAAAGCTAAAAACGGCAGAAAAAACGGAAAAATCGATAAAAAAAATCAGTTAAAACCCAAAAAAATATGACCAAAACAATTTTGCAGGCCAAAACGGCAAAAAGACATGTTTCTGAACCAAAACCGATTGAAAATTGGACCGAAAATAGAAAAAATCGACAAAAAGTACCTTTGAAAGCCAAAAACGGCCAAAAAACCTGATTTCTGAAGGAAAATCCAACTAAAAACCAATCAAAACCCCAATTTCCAGGAACGAGAACGTCACCAAACCGCCGAACTCGTCGACCGTCAAGCCAAGGAGATGCTGGAACTGTTCAAGGCGTCCCGATCAGAGTACAGTAACCTACAGTACCCCTCCACACCGCCACCACCTCTCCCACCATCCTGTAGTAAGAGGGAGATCTACACCACTACGGAGTACTTTTCGGTAGGAGGACTTTTGGTTTTTTTTTTGAAATTACGGGCCGAAAAAAAATTTTTTTTGAAAAATTGGCAGAAAATTTTTTTGAGTTTTTTTTTTCAAAAAATCCGGAGCCTAGAATTCCAAGCTGACTAATCTCTTGAAATCTGGGCTTAGGACGGTTCAAACGGTCCAAAAGCGACTCGAAAAAGTCAACTTTGAAGCGAGTTATGCACCTTCAAAGTTGATGGCCTAACTTTCCGTGACCGTGGCCTAGGAATCCAGATTTGGTTCCCTCTTGAAGCCCATGTCCCAACAATCAAAATGGTCCAAAAACCAGGTCTCTAGCTCAATTTTGAAAGGAGTTATGCGCCTTCAGAGTTTTAGGCGAGACAGCAGAGAAGCAGACAATCGTTTTCTCTGCCGTCTCTCACTCTCTCACCTCCAACTTCAAAAGATCATAACTCGCTTTAAAATTGAGCTTGAGACTTCGTTTTTGGACCATTCTGACCGTCTTATCGAGCTTTCAGAGAGTTGGAATTCTAGGCCACGGCCTAAAAAAGTTCGGCCACCAACTTATCTCGCTTCAAAATGGCGATTTGGAGCTGGTTTTCGGATGGTTTGGTTTGGAATTTCAAGGGCTTTCGCCTGATATAAAAATGAAAACCAATTTTTTCTCCAGACAATCGACGAAGTGGCGATCCACTGTGCCCGTAACGAGGTGGCCTCCTTCACCGATCTCATTCGAACTCTCTCTTCCGGTGCCCGTTCGGATGTGGATGTGGCACGTGCCATCTACAGATGGATCACTATCAAAAATCTGAATACAATGGTTTTTGACGACTCAATTCAAAGTGACACACCGATGGGTCTATTGAGAGGAATCAAATACGGAACAGAGAGTTATCATGTGCTTTTTAAGCGGCTCTGCAGGTAAGAATTGAAGGCGCACAGGTCTTACTCAAGTGCTATTGGGGTGATCTTGTGCTATTTTCCAGAAATTGGCTCTTGTGCTATAGATCAAGTGCTAGGTAGATACTCAACTGCTATGAGGGATTTTTTGCTGTTTGCACAACTGCTACGCGTGAGATCAACTGCTATTTGGGAAGTGAGATTGTCTAATGTGCTATTTTTGGCTCTTCTGCTATGAATCAACTGCTATTTTTTGATGTCTATGGCTGTAGCAGTTGATTCATAGCAGAAGAGCCAAATATAGCAGTTGAGATATAGCAGTAGATTTCATAGCAGTTGAGTAGCTACTCATAGCACATGGGTCATCTGATAGTAGCGGAAATAGCAGTTGATCTATAGCACAAGAGCCGAATTTGGGAAAAGTAGCTGATAGCAAAAGATCAGTCCATAGCAGTTGAGATACATAGCAGTTGAGTAATTGCCCAAGTGCTATTGGGTGATCTTGTGCTATGTGCTAATTTTCCAAAATTTGGCTCTTGTGCTATTGTCTCAAGTGCTATAGCAGTTGATCACCCCAATAGCAGTTGAGTATTTGTCTATCATGCGCTATTTTTGGCTCTTTTGCTATGGATCAACTACTATGATAGCACATGAGCTATGGCGAAAATAGCACTTGATCCGTAGCACAAGAACCGAATTTGGGAAAAATAGTTGATAGCAAAAGATCACTTCATAGCAGCTGAGTAATTGCTCAAGTGCTATTTGCCAATTTTCCAAAATTTGACTCTTGTGCTATTGATCAAGTGCTATAAATAGCACCAGAATGAAAATGACGAAATAGCACTTGATCCATAGCACAAGAGCTAAAATAGCAATTGATCATCCCTATAGCACTTGAGTATCTACCCAAACTATCGATTTTTCAGTTACGCCGGTCTCCACTGTGTCGTCATCAAAGGATTCTCGAAATCCGCTGGCTATCAACCTGGATACTCTTTCGATGATCACCGTTTTAGAAACACGTGGAATGCGGTCTTCCTTGATGGATCCTGGAGATTTGTGCAGTGTAATTGGGGAGCCAGGCATTTGGTGTGAGTTTTTTTGGGTTAAAAAATCCCTAAAAAATGATCCAAAAACGGGCTCAAAAGATCTATTTTGAAGCGGGTTAAGTTGGTGGCCTAGCTTTTCAGGGCCGTGGCCTAGGATTCCATATCGTCTGAAAGCTGAGATTAAAACAGTTAGAATGGTCCAAAAACGAGGTTTCTAGCTCAATTTTGAAGCGAGTTATGCGCCTTTGAAGTTGGAGGTGAGAGAGTGAGAGACGGCAGAGAAAACGATTGTCTGCTTCTCTGCCGTCTCACCCCCAACTTTAGAGGCGCATAACTCGCTTCAAAATCAAGCTAGAAACCTGATTTTTGGACCATTTTGATCGTTGGGAAAAGGGCCTCAAGAAGAAACCAAATTTGGAATTCTAGGCCACGGCCACGGAAAGTTAGGCCATCCACCTATCTCGCGATACTTTTTGACAATTCTAGGCGTGCTGCAAAATTGCAAAAATGGGCGGAGCTTATTTTCCCAACTTTTCAGAAACGCCAAGGATGGGTCCCACGAAGCCAAGACCGACGGAAATCTCCGTTACGAATACGACGATCACTATTTCATGACGGATCCAGAGGAGTTCATCTACGAGTTTTTCCCATCGGATCCAGCGTGGCAACTCTTGCCCCGCCCACTTTCCCTTCTTCAATTCGAACGCATTCCATTCGTCAGATCTCTCTTCTTCAAGTATAATCTCTCGTTTATTGATAAGCAATTGGAGTCGACCGTTTATGTGAGTGTGGAAACCGCGCTCTATTGAGAATGGGGGCGGAGCCTGCTTTTGGGCCTGAAAACCCTTGAAAAATCGGATGTTTATCGATTATTTCAAGGGTTTTACCGAAAAAATTCAATTTTCGAGCTCATTCTCAATAGAGCGCATTTGCATTTTTAATTCTTATTCTCTAATTCTATTATTGCAAATGCGCTCTATTGGGAACGAAAAAAATTGAATATTTATCGATGTTTTCAACAGTTTTATCGAAAAAATACACTTTCGAGCTTGTTCTCAATAGAGCGCACTTGCATTTCTATTTTTTTTTCTCTAAATCTATTTCGCGCTCTATTGAGAACAATTATTTTGAAAAATTCTCGAAAAATATCCAATTTTTCAGCCCGTTCTCAATAGAGCGAATTTGCATTTTCAGAAAATCAATTATCGATTTTTTTTTCGTTTTCAGACAGACAAAACCGGCGCCGCTTCAATATCGATTCGACTGCCACCCAAAGGCGATTCACTAATTTTCCACTACAATTTGAAATTTTTCGATTCCGAAGAGAATACGATCAGTGGAATGTCGTTGAAACGATTTGTGATGCAATCGGTGACCGAGGACGTAAGTGCGCTCCAATGCGCTTCAATTGCGCGGTGATTTGAAAAAATTACGTTCAAAAATAAGAAATTTCGCCGTGGAGCCCGTTTACGATGCTCAAAATGCGCTCCACCGAACAATTGTGCGGTAATTTGGAATTCAAAGTCGAAGAAAAATGAAATTCCCGCCAAAAACCAAGTATTTCCCCGTGGAGCGCGTTTTATCGGGCTATACTGTCGCAAGTGCTGCTCCACCGCACACTCGCGCACGGATTCGCCATGGAGCGCATTTTCTCCATCTGCAAAATTTTTTTTCAGGTGGTCACATTCCGAGTGCACGCCCCATCGACACGCCCACTTCTTCTGGACATTTTCGCCAATTCGGTGTCGTCGGGAGCCTATTTGACTGGCCAGCCAATCAAATTCAAGAGTGTTTGCAAGTTTAAGGTGGGTGCCGTTTTATTAGGGGGAAATTTAGTCATTTTCCGTGCACAATTTTGACGAAAAATCCGCGAATTTTTGTTGAAATGTGCAAATTTTCGTCTGAAATTGCTATTTTTGACTGAAAATTGCTTATTTTTCGAACTGTCGTCAAATCTGGCGCCCAGTATGCAAACACCGAACTCCCATATTTTTATATGAAATGGTTTAATAACCAGTGCAGAACCTACATTTTGAAGGGAGTTACAGCGCTTTGAAGTTTGGTGGCCTAACTTTCCGGGGCCGTGGCCTAGAATACCAAATTTAATTTTTTCTTGAACTGCGTTTCCTAACAATCAAAATGGTTTAAAAACCAGGCCTCTGGCTCGAATTTGAAGCGAGTTATGCGTCTTCCAAGTTTGGAGGCGAGACGCAGAGAAGCAGACATTCGTTTTCTCTGCGTCTCTCACTCTCTCACCTCCAATCTCAAAAGCGCATAACTCCCCTCAAAATAGAGCTTTTCCACTGTTTTTTTGTCTGCAATTTTGTGTGGACGGTGTTTGCTTTTTCGAATTGTCGTCAAATCTAGCGCCGGGTACGCAAACATCGGATTGCCGAATTTTCCTTCGAAAAATGGTTTGAAAATCAGGGCAGAAGCTCAATTTTGAAGGGAGTTACCTTTGAAGTTTGGTGGCCTAACTTACCCGGCGTCAGAACTGACGACAATTCAAGAATAATCGATTTTCTAGTGAATTTCGAGTGTTTGCGTACACGACATCAAATTTCACGCGCAAAAACTCATTTTTCCAGGTCGTCTGTGAATCCCTCCAGGTCATAATGGTGCCCCTGCCTGAGTGTGCTTCAGGAGAATGGGGACCAGCCAAGGCCACCCGACTCTTCGGATTAGTGCCCATTTCCCATCCGGACGCCATTATCAACACTGGAAGATACGTGGAAATTCGATTCCGGATGACACGCCCACTCTCTGAATTCGTGGCTTCGTTGCATAGAAATCGAACGGATGATAGGGCGTTGCAGGCGTGTACCCGGTCGATTTTGAAGGGAGATATGGTAAGACACGCCCACTTTTTTGGCAATTTTGTGGCGCGTTTTTCCATAGAAAATAGTCCAAAAAGCACTAAAAACATTGATTTTGAAGGGATTTATGACACTTTGAAGTTTGCTGACCGAACTTTTCGTGGCCGTGGCCTAGGATTCCGAATTCAGTATATTTTCAAAGCTAGGCTCAAGACAGTCAGAATGGATCAAAAACGAAGTCTCTAGCTCTATTTTGAGAGGAATTATGACTCTTTTAAGTTTGCTGGCCTAACTTCTCGTGGCCGTGGCCTAGGATCTCAAATTTAGTTTCTTCTCGAAGCCCATTTCCTAACGATCAAAATGGTCAAAAACCAGGTTTCTAGCTTAATCTTAAAGCGAGTTATGCGCCTTTAAAGTTGGGGTTGAGACGGCAGAGAAGCAGACAGTCGTTTTCTCTGCCGTCTCTCACTCTCTCACCTCGAACTTGAAAGGCGCATATCTCACTTCAAAATTAAGCTAAAAACCTCGTTTTTGGACCATTCTGATCGTCTTGACCCCAGCTTTCAGAGGATGGCCGAGTTTAGTTTTCTAGGCCACGGCCTCGAGAAGTTAGGCCACCAACTTTAAAGGCGCATAACTCGCTTTAAAATTGAGCTAGAAACTTGGTTTACGGACCATTCTGACCATCTTGATCCTAGCTTTCAGACGATATGGACTTCTAGGCCAAGGCCTCGAAAAGTTAGGCCACCAGTAAATTTCGCTTCAAAATGGAGGTTATTGGCTGGTTTTTCGCGCTTTTTTACACAGCAAGACCCAATTTCGAATATACCGAAAAAAAAATTGAAAAAAAATTTTCGCTGCGAGACCCAATTTTTTTCCAGGTCTACATCCAAATCGATTTCCCAGGAGAAGGTCAATACGGTCTGGACATTTACACCCGTCAGGACGATCAACTGATTAATGGAAAACAATTACTCACGCATTGTTGCAAATATCTCATTCATTCGAGAAATTGCTAATATCGATTTTTGTCTCTTTCTCTGCGTCTCTCACCCCCTCCAACGTTGCCATTCCACTCCCTTTTCCCCCTTCACTAAAAAAAGAGTAAGAAACTGTCCTGCAGGGTAATTTCAAGCTAGTTTTCCCTCTTTTTTTGGGTCTCGACACGAAATGTTGACCTGAATTCAAAAAAAAATTTTTTTTCGAAAAAAAAATTCCTGATGATTGAAATCCCGAGTTGTGTATACATATTCCCACATTTTTTTTCAATTTTTTGCAGTATTTTTCTCACGCCTTTTTTGTTTAATCAATTGTGAAACCGTTGAATAAATTTTTGAAAAGAAAGAAAAGCAGGTGCGCTCCATTGCGAACTTCGAAAATTGTTACTTCGCGGATGTTTAAAATCGCAGTAGAGGTTTATAACCTAAATTGAATTTTTTTGAACGATGATTTAGTAATGAAAATGTTTGTTTTATAAACCGAAAAAACAATTAAAAAATTTTTTTTTGCAGAAAAAATTAAAAAAAATTTTTTACCCAAATTTTTTTTATAAATTCAACCAAATTTTACAAAAGAAAATTTTTCTTATTTTATTCTGATAATTTCTGGATTTTGAAAGCTTTTTACAACCAAAAAACGACAAAAGAACTAAACTTCAAAATTTCGTCAGACCCGCCTTTTTCCCTTGGCGCGTTTCCCGTCGTCACAAAGTGCGCAAACAAGTTCGATGGCGCCAAACCACGATTTTTTTTCTGTTTTTTCTCCCAAACAAATCCACATTTTTCTCGTGTTTTCGCCGTTTTTTCGCTCAATTTTTTGCGAAATTTTTGAATTTTGTGTTGAATTTTTATTTTCAAATGAAAATAAATAGAATTTTTGGAGTTTTTAGTGGTATTTTGGGCGAATAACAGGGGGAACTTTTTTTCGTTTTTTTCCTTCAAAAATCGCCTAAAAAATGACAAAAAATGATGAAAATTTGCAGGGATGAAGAGGGAAATACCAGCCTCAGTTCCCTATGAGCTGCACGATTTATGGATGGAAGTTTCGAGATATTTCGACCAGCTGCTGGAGAATCAAACCGATTACGATCTGCTTTTGGAACTTTTTCTGGTAAATTTTTCAAAAAATAATGATAAAAATGATGAAAAAAACGTTTTTCCTTATTCACAGATGTCAAAGAATGACAAAAAATGTGATTTTTTTGTCCGAAGGCTTTTTCGGTGATCGCTGCGAAAATTTCTCATTTTTTATCAGATTTTTCTCATTTTGCTGGCAATTCAATGGTTTTTTCTGTACATTTGAGCTCATTTTGCAGATCCACTTCTTATTTTTCACCAAAATCCGATTTTTTCGCGGAAATTGTCGGTTTTTTGACAAACTGATCTAAAAAAGCTGAAAAATCGGAGAGTAGCGAAAAACGGTACAGAAAAACCTTTGAAATGCCATCAAAATAAAGAAAATCTGGCAAAAAACGACAAATTTCAAATTCCCGCCGTAAATAGACACATCGGTCTCGCAGCGAAAAAAAATGTAGAAAAATGAAAAAATGCTGAAGTTTTTCACATTTTTTGTCATTTTTGACCGAATTTTTTTTCCAGAAAAAGAAAGACACCCCGGCAGTAATGCTCGATGAGCTCTCCATTGAATACTTCACCGAGCTGGAAAATAAAGAGAAGTATGCCAAGGAATACGGTCCAGAGCCAAAAGGAGCCGATGACGTGAGCAGCGGGTATAATAGACGACCGGCACTGACGATCAACGATATCCCTCCACGAAAGTCCGAAGGATCCTCCGACCTGGATCGAGCCGTTCAAGAGTCGATGCGCACCTCCGCAGAGGAATCGAACCCTTTGCAAGTCCTCAGGCAGCCAGATTTCACCTCTGGAATTCACAATTCTCGGGCGACGTGCTGGTTCAACGCCATCACCCAAATGCTCTACACCATCCCGAAATTCCGATCGTTGCTGTATCACAGTGTGCCGTGCACTTGGGAGCAGGTGCCGATCACCAATTGTGAAGGGAATAAGAAGCAGGAGGCCGAGTTCTTGTTCCTTTTCCGGAAATTACTCGCTGAGTTGCAGTTCACCGAGAGAAGATACGTGGTTATTGAGGAGGAGTTGTTCAAGGTAAGGATGTCAAAGCGTTGGAAGCTTTTCCTATCAGAAAGTCCTCAAAATTCCCTCCAAAATAGTCCAAAAATCATCTCGAAAGTCCTATTTTGAAGCGAGCTCTGTTGGTGGCCTAACTTTTCAAGTTCGGGACCTAGAAAACCGAATTCGGCCATACCCTGAAAATTAACGGAAAACCCGTGAAATTCCCTCTAAACTAGTCAAAAAATCAGCTCAAAAGCTCTAATATGAAGCGAGCTACGTTGGTGGCCTAACTTTTCGAGATCGTGGCCTAGAAAACCAAATTCAGCCTTCCTCCCAAAGCTAGGTCAGATTTTTTCCCCATAATGTGAAGCCTAAGCGCATTGACTTTTCTGACAGCCAATTATAGATTGAATACGCCGAAATTCCCTGAAAATCGGTCCAGAAATCACCTCAAAAGCTCTATTTCACTTCGAGCTAAGTTGCTGGCCTAACTTTTCGAGGTCGTGGCCTAGAATTCCATATAGTCTGAAAGCTAAGATCAAGACGGTCAGAATGATCCAAAAGTCAGCGCAAAAGCTCAATTTTGAAGCGAATTATGTGCCTTTGAAGTTGGTGACCTAACTTTTTGAGGCCGTGGCCTAGAAAAACACCACAACGAAGATTTCAAAACCAGATAGTGCTTCTAGAAATTCCCTACAAGTTGCAGCAAAAACGAGCTCAGAACCTTCATTTTGAGGGGAGTTATGCGCCTTTGAAGTTAAGAGTGAGACAGCAGAGAAGCAGACATCCTCTGTCTCTGCGTCTCTCACTCTCTCGTCTCCAGCTGTAAAGGCGCATAACTCGCCTCAAAATGAAGCTCCCGAGCTGGTTTTTGGACCATTCTGACTGTCTGAGGCTTAGGTTTCCGAAATTCTGAGTTCTAGAAAAGTTAGGCCACCAACGTCAAGCGGAGACAGCAGACAACGAGACAGTAAAGACTCTGCGTCTCTCACTCTATTTTTTCAACATGAAAAGAACATTCCTTCAGATCATGGACGCCCTCCACTGCCGCAGCAAAGGAGCCCGCACGATTCTCGACCGGAACCACCAGGACGTCAACGAGATGCTCATGAAGATCATGGAGTGGTTGGAGTGTGGTCTCGACGCCGCCATCGCCGCTCATCAGAATCCGGCGTTGAACAACAACACTGTCGACGAGGAGGAGGAGAACATGGTTATCGGTGATTCCACGTCATCTGCTCCGAATAGTGACGTCGCCGGCCTCGCCTGTCCTGAATACGACATCTGTCAGCCGTCAACGTCGTCTCACGTCCATCGCGATCCGAAATCCCGTGCCAACTCTCCCACTGGCAAGATTCAGATACATCCGGTCGCTGTGAGACCCAAAGCCGCGTTTGGAGTGGTGGAGACCCCTGTTAAAGATGAGACGGTGAAGGAGGAAGAGGAGAAGATGGATTGTAGTGAGGAGAGCCCGCGGGAGCCGGAGAAATTCAAGCCCGGGATCCAATCGTCGCCAGTCTCGCGGCCAGAAGCCAAGGCGCCTGGAGACGAGGCTACACAGGCGTTTGTCAAGGGGTTGAAGGATTCGTTCTTGAGAATTTTTGAGTCGAAACGGGTCGCTATTAATAAAGGTAGAGTTTTTGGCGATTCTGGAGAAAAAAAGAAAATTCTGAAGGGCTAAGGGTTATCGGAGCATCGTGCTGAGGAATTTTTCCAGATTTTTGGCCTAAAAATCACGGATTTATCGCCAACACCCCATTTTTCTGACATTTTTCCGTTTAGAATGTCCCTTGATGATCCGGAATATCGGAGCATCGTAGTGTACATGGTTTCGCAGACATACGGACAGACAGACAGACATCCCTCAGCAGATTTGGTTAAGAGCTTTAGACTGATAAAATACTAGAAGATCAGGCATTTTCCAACGTTTCCGGCCTGTTTATCGATTTTTGAGCTAAAAATGACGATTTTTCTTCATTTTCGGTGCCTAAAACCCCATTTTCCACCAAAAATCCCGGATTTTCAGTAGTTTTCATTGCTAAACCGACATTTTCAGGTTCAGCTGGAGGTTTTGTGCAAGAATAGACCCAAAACTGGGAAACCTGCAGAAAAAAAAAACCGAAAATAGCATATTTTGCTTGGAAATACACCAAAAATCCGTTTATTGGTACAAAATTCCCTATTTTCTGCTAGAAATCGCTGTATACTCCCAGCTGGAAAGCACATTATTCAGTAGGAATCCCGATCTTAAGCGAAATTTGGTTCAAATCAGAAAAATCAGCCAAAAAGGCGAAAAAACGCTTATTTTACTGAAAATCAACCCGAAAAGTGTATAAAAATCCTGTCGAAAAATCGTCAATTTTTGTCAAAAAGTGTTTTCTGTCGCATATCATGCTGAACTTGCTCTTCAGTGACCTTAAAGGCGCAGGCACCGAGCATGCGCCTTTAAGGTGGCGCCCTTTAGGATTCCAGAAGAAACAAACGGCCGAAAGTTCCCCAGTTTTACTCAAAAAGTGTCTAAAAATGGAAAAAACCCCTCTTCTCATCAAGAACTCTTTATTTTCAGAAGGAAACGACGCGGATACCCCAATCTCGGGTCGCCCGGAGCCAATCCTGCTCACCGTCCCATACGGAAACGTCAACGACGCTCTGGAGGACTACATGTATGACCTGAACACCAAGAACTTCTACTTATTCGACCAGCTTCCTGGCGCCATCTTTTTCTCCCTCAATCGATATAAAAATGGTACGGAAAAGTTGCACAGCCGGTTCACCTTTGAAAAAGAGCTTTATATGGATCGATACATGAAGAAAAACCTGGGATCGGGGCTCCTGGATTTCCACAACGCCCGTCAATCGTTGCGAGACCAGCTGTCCGAAGTTAAGGCCCAACTGAAAGGAATCCGAGAGTATCCGAATGGTTTGGGTGGTCATGTTGGCCTGATTGACACCTTCAAAGTGGTCCTGGACGTGCTCCGAATGACGAGAGAGAAGGAGGCGCCGACGAGTCCCGGCGGACACGCCCACTCGGTTTTGGTGCCGGAAAAAGTTCATTTGCTTCAAGACCAGGGCAAGATCTTTCCGGTAATGACGCCGGATGAGGTGCTGAATCAGAAGCTGGAGGAACAGTATCGAAAACTGCAGGACGAGGAGCAACAGATCCTTCAGAAGCAGAAGGAGCTCGAGGAGGAGATTCTGAAGATGGAGAGCGATTTGGCGGCAAGAAAGGATCTGAAAGAGACAAAATACGAGTTGCATTCGATTGTGGTTCATCAGGGTGACATGCAGATGGGACACTATTGGATGTTTAAGGTTCGAGTTTGTGGATTCGATTCAACGGAAATTGCCAAAAAAAAACTCTGGAAATTCCAAAAGTTCCAGAAATTCGTAGCTTTTTTCGTGACCAAAAACTGGAAATTCTGAGCTTCTCTGGAACAAAACCCCATAAATTTTTAGCTTTATCCGAACAAAATTCCGGATATTTAGAGCTTCATTTCGGAACCTAATTTCTGAGGAGCCCAGCTTTTTTGCGACGTAATCCCGGGAATCCCGAGTTTTTTTTTTTCGGAGCGAAATACCAACGATTCCGGAGAATTCCGAGATTTTTTCAGAACTGAATTCCGGAATTTACGATCTTTTTTCGAAACTGAGTCCCTGAAATTCCAAAAAATCCTAGCTTTTGGGGACGAATTTCTGAGAATTCGTGGCTTTTTCGGAAAGAAATTCTGGAAATTCTGAGGATTTTTCGGAACTAAATCCCGAAAATTCTGGAAAGTCCAAGCGTTTTGAGACGAAGTTCCGGGAATACGTAGCTTTTTTCGAAACTGAATTCCGGAAAATCCTAAGTTTCTCGAGAAAATTCCGGATATTCCGAGCCTTCTCGACGAACTTCCGAAATTTCCGATATTTTTTCTGAACAAATTCCCGAAAACTTCGGAAAATCCAAGCTGTACGGGATTAAGTTCCGAGAATTTCGAGCTTTTTTTCGGAACTCCGGGTGATCCCAGATTTTTTCGAACTAGATTCAGGCATTTCCCAACTTTTTCAGGACGAAATTCCAGAAATTCCGGGGAATTTCCGATTTGCTTCTGTACAAAACATCGAAATTTTCGATCTTTTTTGAACAAAATCCCAAAAATTCCGAATCGGAGTGTTTTCGGAAAGAAATTCCGGAAATTAGAGCTTTTCGGGGCTCTATTCCGGAAAAAACGTGGAATTCCCGAAATTTTCCGAAATCCCTTCCCGAAAGAGCTAGGATTTCATCGAATTTTCGGATTTCCGTTCCGTAAGAAAAAGCTCGAAAAAGAGAAAGCCAGAATTCTCGGACTATTCTTCGAAAACCGTTACGAAAAATTTGTCGAATTTAATTGATTTCCGGATTTTTTCCCAAAAATTATCCCTCGAAAAACTCGCAAAATCCAATTTTTTTCAGAGAAAGTACCTCTCCGACGGCTCCCAATGCTGGGAGATGCTCAACGATACGGAAGCGACACGGGTTGACTGGTCGGAAATCGAGAAACAATCCTACGGAAGCGGTCTAACATCCTCCTCATGCGCCTACCTTCTGATGTACGTCAAAACGGATGATCCATGGCTGATGGCACCGGAGAAAATGGATGAGAAGGAAGCGCATCAGAATCTTCCACAGGATCTTCAGGACTTCACAACGAGGATCCGAGTGGAGTGGCGGAATCGGGTGGAGCGATTTCGAACCGAAAATCCGCGATCGGAAGAGACGCCGTCACAGGAGTTTATCTTCATGATGGATTCCGATTTGCAGCAGGACGAGAATGCCAATCCACGGATCCTAGAAGGACTGGAGAATCCGCTTCAAGTGCTGGCCTCCGAATTCGTCGCCAGTCCATGGGACGTTCGACAGATGGATAATCGAATTCAGTGGATGTGGAATGCGGTGAATCGGATCGATGCGAAACGATTCCAGGATAACAGAGCACTCGTTCATTCTCATTATAAGGCGTTGATGGCTGGCGATGCGATGGATTATCTTCAACAAGAGTTGGGTCTGGCCAATGTGCCAGATGATGCGGAGAATGATTTTTTGATTATTTATAATAAGGTAGAATTGGAATTTTCTAATAATTTCAAGTCGAAATTAATTGATTTTTGAGCGAAAACGGTCCATTTCTAACTATTTTTAGGACGAAAATGCATTTTTTAGCTTGAATTTGGGCTGAAACAGCACAATTTAAGCCAAAACAGTACAAGTGTTAGAATTCGAATTTTCCAAAGAGTTTGAAACAAAATTGATTGATTTTTGATCAAAAACGGTCCATTTTAGCTATTTTTATGCCGAAAATGCAGTTTTTTGGCATAAATTTGAGCTGGAAGAGGCCAGTTTAAGCCATACCAGGCAAAATTTCCAGCCAAAAAGTGTTCTGTTTCCTCCATGTTCTCAGTTCGAATTCGCCCCAATTTGAACCTTTTACAGCCAAAACTAGACGGTTTTGACCACTTTTTGAGCAAAGAAAAATCCATTTTCGGCAAGTTTTTAGCCGAAAATTCTGTATTTTTTTGTGAATTTCAGCCGATACAGCACAATTTTCGGCTCCTATTCAACTGATTTGTGCCGATTTTTTCTGATTTCCAGTTCAAACTGCCCATTTTCTCTTCCTATTTCAAACGAAAACAGCTCGAATTTCAGCCGACTTTCGCTTTAGACCGAGCCAATTTTTGAAAGTTATCACCCGAAATTTTATCGAATTCTGACTGGATTAGTGACAAAATTTCTGGATTCTTAATAAATTTTTTAGCAAAAATTATCCTAAATTAGTCAAAATCCCTAAATTACCGTCTAGGCTTGAGCCAAAATCATCCAATTTTTACTGAATTTTCAGCCAAAATTAGCTCCAGTCAGTTAGTTTTTCAAAGACGAAATAGTGCCATTTGCCCTCCTATTTCGGACTAGATAGCTCAATTTTCGATGAATTTCGAGCCAAAATATCTCAACTTCCTTCCAAAGCTTCGACTAAATGTGGTTCATAATGGTCCAATTTTAGGCTCGTTTCCGGCCAAATTAGTCTAATTCCGGCTGTATTTTTGAACAAATAAGCTCAATTTTCGTTCCATTTCGACTGAAAACACCTATTTTCCTCAAAATTTCAGATGATTTTTGGCTCTTTTCCACCCAAATTAGTCCAATTTTGCTCTATTTTTGACAAAGCTAGCTCAATTTTCAAAATATTTCCACACAAAACTCTTCAATTTCCATCAATTCCAACCCTACTTTTTGCAGTTCATCACCGGATTCCACACAAAAGTCAACTCAGAAAACTTCCGAAACAACCCGATCTTTTTCGTCGCTTCAAAAGTTGCTCCACGGTTCCAGGCGGTCCTCATTCGCTACATTCTCGTTCAGTCGATGATAGTCGGTGAACCGGGTGCCGTGTTGAAACGAATCGCCTACGAAGAATGCAAAGCCTTCCTTCAAGCCTCGGATGATGCTGGAGCGTTTTGTGAGCGTCTCACCTCTCTCGTCATTCATACCTATGAGGTGATGACTCTCGGCATTTGGGCCAGTCGGTACACTATGGAGAATGTTATTCAGTTTTATGAGAAGAAAATTAGCGAGGGGTGAGTTTTGGATTCTAGGAGGATATTGGCTTAAAATGGGCCGTTTCCGGTGGAAAACGAGGAGAAATGAGTGATTTTTCGGCTCCGCGATTTTTCGAAACTCCGGGAGTTTTGAGCTTTTTCGAAACTGAATTCCGGAGTTCCGGAAAATCCAAGCCTTTCCGGGACGAATTTCCGATAACACGTGATGAAATTCAGGGTTTTTCGACCTTTTTCGAGTTGAATTTCCAGAAATTTTGAGCCTTTTTCTAAACGGATTCTCGAAAATTCCGAGCTTTTTCGCATCAAATTTCCCGAAATTCCGAGATTTTTTGGTTCCGGAAAATCCAAGCTGTTCTGGACGAAGTTTCGGGAATTCGTAGCTTTTCCGGAACTGAATTCCGGAATTCGTCGCTTTTCCGGAACTGAATCCCGAAAATTCTGGAAAATCTCAGCTTTTCGGGCCGAAAATTCAGAAATTCCTAGCATTTTTCGGAGAAAAAATTCTGAAAATGTTGACCGCGACGTTTCGAAACCAAGACGTTTCGAAACCGCAGCTTTTCGAAACCAAGCCATTTCGCAACCAGACATCGGGTTTCGAAATGTCGCGGAGCCGAAATTTTGGCTCAAACTGAGCCATTCTCGTTCAAAAACGAAGATAAATGAGTGATTTTCCGGCTTCGCGACAGTCGGAAACCCAGACATATGGAAACCAAGACTTTTCGAAATCAGACATTCCGAAACCGCGATATTTCGAAACCGTGCTATTTGGAAACCAAGACATTTGAGAACCAAGTCATTTCGAAACGGCGACGTTTCGAAACCAGATATTTGGAAACCAAGACGTTCCGAAACCGCCGAAAATTAGGCTTGACAGTTTAGAATTTTTTGACTCGATTTTAATCGATTTTCTGGAAAATTAGAACAAAATCGAGTCAAAAAATTCAAAAATTTCAAGCCTAATTTTCGACGGTTTCAAGACGTCTGGACCAGTCTGGTTTCGAAATGTCGCGGAGCCGAGAAATGACTCATTTCTCCCTCTTTTTGAGCAAAAATGACTCATTTTAAGCCAAAATTCTAGTATCGAAATACCGCATAATCTTAAAATAAAGCAAATGCGCTCCAAACCAAATTCTTCATATTTCAGAACCGATGAATATCACATCTACAACTATCAAACCCTAATCGGTGCCAAAGTATCGAGATTCTGTTTCCGCCTCCTCGTCAATGTGGGCGCCTACCGAGAGACAAGAAACGATCTGTACCTCTCTGAAGCTCTAGTAGGATACACCACTCTCGTCGCCACAATGTCAATGCTTCGTGGAATTCTGAAAGTGGTGCTCTACCGGTTCAAACCCTTGTCGGAATTGGATGTTATGGATCCGCTGTCGGAGCAACGTGTTAAACGAAATCAACTGATTGATTCGTTGTGTGAAGCGATGCAGCAGATTAAGAGATGGGCGACAGACGCTTCCCTTTTAGAGGATGTTAGTTTTCAAGAGGCTACCTTAAAGGCGCATTGGTTTTAGGAAAGGGAAAATGTTTGACTCTGATTGAAGTTTTCACAATTTTGGGGCCTTTCTATCGGAAAATAGAAATGTTTGGGATGTTTGGCTCAAAAATCTGGGTTTTCTACCGTAAATTTACGGATTTTAGTAGGAAATTTATGTTTTACCGAGCGAAAATGCAGAGCTTTTGAGTGGAAAATTAGGTGTTTTAGCCGAAATTTGAAGGTTTTATTAAGCAAAAATGAGAGAGGATTGAAGACAGATGTCTTATGTAGTTTGGTGATTTGGTGCGAAAATCTGAGGCTTTTAAGCCGAAATATAGAATTCCTATCGAAATACCCGAAAATTGGCAAATTTCGCATTTATTTTGACTTTTTCGAACCAAAAATAGGGTTATTGACTCCAAATTTGAGATTTTTTGAAAACTTGAAGCTTTGAGCAAAAACGGACTAGTTATTGACTGAAATTTGAGTTACTCTGTGAAAAATTAAGTTTCTCAATTCATCTACACAGTTTTTCTGGATGATGGCCTAAAATTCCAAATTATGGAATCGGGATTCCTAGGCCACCCGCTTCGAAGACTTTAGAAAAATCCGGCGAGTAATTCTGATCAGTATGCTTTTTACGAAACTCAAAAATATTAATTTTGAGCCCAGTTATGACGATTTTACCCCAAAAATCCCATTGCTCAGAATAGAATTTGCCAGTTTTCTGGTTATAACTCGGCTAAAAATCAATATTTTTGTTCTGTAAAAACCAAATAGCTCTGATTAACCTAGCGGATATTGCTTAGGTCTTGAAACCAGGTGGCCTATAAATCCAAACTCTTGGGTTTCTAGGCCGCCAAACTGTGAAACCACCCTGTTCCTTTAAACTGAAGAATCTTCCTTCAAAATCCACCCTCCTTATTTCAGAGATCACAAGTCCATCTAATGATTCAAGTGCAAACAGAGCTGAAAGCCAAATTCGAGTGTGTTGTATTGCCGGAAGACGGTAAAGAAGCAGTCGAGAAGCAGGAAATCATTTGTCGTCTACTCGCCGCCATCGACACTGTTCCACATCAGAATGCCAATTTAGCCAATATGGAGTCGGTCACCATGTTCGAGTGTGACGTCAAAACGACCGCACAGGAGATTGCTATGGTAATACTTTTTTCTAGGTTACTCAACTGCTATTTTTTTTCAAGTGCTACGGGGTGATCAAGGGCTATTTTTGGCTCAAGTGCTACTTTTTTGAGTTTTCAATTGCTATTACTTGAGCTATAGCAAATGAGCCAAAAAAAGCAAGTAGATACTCAACTGCTATATTTGGCTCTTCTGCTATGAATCAACTGCTATTTTCGCCCCTTTTGATGTCTCACCTGCTACGGCAATTGTCTCTACTGCTATGGCTATAGCAGAAGAGTCAAATATAGCAGTTGAGACACTAGCAGTAGAGGTACATAGCAGTTGAGTATTTGCCCGCTTTTTTAGGTTATAGTAGCAGGAAAAGGCGGATTCTCAACTGCTATTTTTTCTCAAGTGCTACGGGGTGATCGAGTGCTATTTTTGGCTCAAGTGCTACTTTTGAAATTTTCATTCGCTATTTTTTGTCCAGTGCTATTTCTCAGAGACAATAGCACTTGAGCTATAGCAAATGAGCCAAAAAAGCACTTGAGAAAAAACCCTGGAGACTTCGAAGCTGATGAGTATTCTCTGAGGTTTTTTTGAGCAATGGTAGCGGGAAAAGGCGGATTCTCAATTGCTATTTTTTTCACAAGTGCTACTTTTTTAAAAATTTTCAATTGCTATTATTCTTTGTCAATTGCTATTCCTCGGGGACGATAGCACTTACGCTATAGCAAATGAGCCAAAAAAGCAATCGATCACTTAGTAGCGCTTTAGAAAATAGCGGCAAATACTCAACTGCTATAGGGCTGATCAACTGCTATGTATCTCTACTGCTATGGGTGTGCTCAACTGCTATGTTGCAACTGCTAGTGTCTCAACTGCTATATTTGTTTCTTCTGCTATGAATCAGCTGCTATAGCCATAGCAGTTGAGATATCAAAAGTGACGAAAATAGCAGTTGATCCATAGCAGAAGAGCCAAATATAGCAGTTGAGACACTAGCGATTCAGTATCTACTCTAAAATAGGCCCCGCCCTCATCTTAACATCCTAACAAAATAACAACAAAAAATTGCAGACGGAGAAGTACCTGCGAATCTTCGGCGATGTCAACATTCGCGTGAATTCAATAATGGAGGAGCTGACGACGATGGTGCAAGCCGTCTACAACACTATGGGTGACTACGACAGAAACACCCCAACAATCATGTTGCCGTGATGATTCGATTCATTGGATTTATTGATTTTTCTGTATCATTTTCGATATATATCTAAATATCTATTATTATTATTATTACTATTTACACATGAGAGTTAACCACCTTTTTTCTTGTTTTTTTTCTAATTTCTAACCCCACCTCCTTCGTTAACCCCGCCCACTTTTTTCCCCCAATCGATTTTTCCCAATTTTACGGTGTAAAATTCGCCCCCCTATCCCCGTTTTTTTCTTGTGTTTTTTTGTGGTTTTTGAGCTTTTTGAATCGCCGCCGCCGACCGCAACGCTTGGCCGCGACGCGTCCGTTCGGTGCGTCGCGGTCGCGTTGCGGTTCTTTTCATTTTTGCCTAGGAGATCGAAGAATAGAATAAACGAAATGTTATTCGGAAATTCTATTTTTTGAAAAAAATATTTTTTTAGAAAAGGAAAAAATATTCAATATTTAAAACCGATGATGTACTCCATCTGGCGATGCCACTCGGACATATCGGGCGTTCTCGACGACGTCTGGATGCAGATTTGTGGAGGAGGTGGAGCCGGTGGAGGAATCGACGGCGAAGGAGGTGACATTGGTGGAGGAGGCCGATGAGGAATAGTTGGAAGAGTAGGCAGAAGAGGAGCTCCGTTGGGAGGAGGGAAGGGTGTCGGGCTGGAAATTTGGGGATTTGGAGGGAATTTGAATTTTTTTTTCCAAAATTTTGAAATTTCCAAAAATTCGCAAAAGGTTGTTCTTTTTGGAAGTAATTCGCAAAAAATTTTGTTTTTGCTTTTCGTGGCAGGGCCCAGCATGGCCTAGAAACCCGAATTTCGGGGTTTCTAGGTCATACAAGATCCGCCAAAATCCCTATTGCTCAGAATAAAGTTTTCCAGAACTTCGTGAATAAATCGGCTCGAATAATTCAAACCATCCATCCCCTGGGGGACTGGGGCCATGGCCTAGAAAACCAAGTGCTGAGATTTCTAGGCCATCAACTTCCAATACCTAAGAAATATTCGCCAAGTGATCCTGAACACAATGCTTTTTACAGAATTTGAAAATATTGATCTTAAGCCAAGTTATAACCAAAATACGGAAAAGTTTTATTCTGAGCAATAGGATTTTCGGGTAAAATCGCCATAACTCGGCTCAAAATCCATATTTTCGAGTTCTGTAAAAACCATTGGAATCAGTATCAATTAAGGCACATTATGCGGATTTTTTGAGGTCTTAAAGTTCGGTGGCCTAGAAACCCAAATTTTCGGATTTCTAGGCCACCAAATTCTAGAGCCTAAGAAATGAGCGGCAAGTTTTCCCAAGCACAATGCTTTTTTCAGAACTCGAAAATATTGATTTTGAGCCGAGTTATAGCAAAAATACTGAAATTATTTATTCTGAGCAATGGGATTTTTTTTTGGGAAAACTCGTCAAAAATTCTACATTTTTGAGTGACAATTCAGTTTCGGGTCTCGCCGCGAAAATGAATTTTTTTTTTGGAAACAAAAACTCACCGCCTGATAATAGGTCCTCGGCGACGGGATGGGTACGGTAGACTGATTATAACAGTCTACCGAAATGAATGTTGGTGTGATTTCACCATCGGGTTTTGAAGGTGGTGATGGGCGTTCTGAAAATTAAAATGATTGTAAGATAAAAAAGTAGGACTCTATTTTTTGATTTTCGGGGCCTGATTCAAATAAGTCTTGATATACCCATTACCTAATGAGAGGCTGGGTGAACCCGAGGGTTTGAGAGCGGACTCGAACTCAGAAGCTTCCTGACGTTAGCGGGAAGTATTCTGCAGTCTACTGCTATATTCTCGAGTGCTACGGGATGATCAAGCGCTTTTTTGGCTCATGTGCTATAGAACAAGTTCTTCATCTCCAATTTCAACTGTTTCAACAGCTATTACTTCTGTCTCAACTGCTATCTTTTATGCGCTATTGCCCTCGTCGTGTGTAATAGCACTTGATCACCTCGTAACGCTTGAGAAAATTGCAGTTGATTTCAGCAGGTCTGTATTTGCACGTTAGCGGTCACCACTAAATACAGTAATAACCATACTTGTGACAGGCCAGTCCGGAGGCCTGGTCGACCCGGAAGAATATTTTCGAATTTTGAAAAATCGAAAAAAATACCCAAATTTGGTGCTCCAGGATTGTATTGAGCATAAAAAACTTGTTTAGGGTTTTTGATGAATTTCAGTCAAAAAATGTGAAATTTTTTAAAAATTTCATAAAATAATTTTCGACCCAGACCGGCTAGAGCTAAGCCGGGCCGAAATTTTACAAGTATGGTAGTAACTTCAAGCAATGGAACCAAAATTATGGAATTTTCCACAATTTTTAAAGCGAGTTAAACCCCTTCAAAGCTGGAGGTGAGAGAGAGAGACGGCAGAGAAGCAGACAATCGTTTTCTCTGTCGTCTCTTACTCTCTCGCCTCAAACTTTGAAGGCACATAACTTGCTTCAAAATTGAGCTAGAGACTTTGTTTTTCGACCATTCTCACTGTCTCGTTCTCAGTTTTCAGGCGGTAGGGAATTCTAGGCCACGGCCTCGAAAAATTACGTTAATTTTTCAGTGGATTATTCATTACCTGGCGCCAAAGCCTTCGGTTTCTGAGCCACAGGCGGTCTGATGTTCACATAGTGACTCTTGTTAATGTGTGGACTATCATAGACGTTTGTGATGTATTCTGAAAATTTTTTTGAAAAACCTTGTGCGCCTTTAAGGTCTCTCACCATTATTCCTCTGCTCTCTGGCCACATCGACATCAGTCCGTATCCTAACCACAGACATCTCCTTCTGAATACTATCTTCGGTATGTCTCAATGAGTGTTCCGCCACAATTCCTATTCGATTATTATTATTGTTTAGTGGATTCGACGCCTTCTGAAGGTCCCCGTAAATGGGCGTGGCGTAGAATTGTGGTTGAGATATCGGGGAAGAGGGTGCCACCGCTGGAGGAGTGGATGTGGGAGGAGCTGGAGGAGGCACGGAGGACGGTGGGTCCGGAATGGTGGTTCGAAGTGGTGGCCGGGGTGGTTTTTGTTGAGCATCTGGAGCTGGAGCAGTGGAGGGTTTTGGCTGGAAAAATTTGACGGGGTTAAAGGCGCATCAACAGATTTTTTAAAAAAATTTTGTCAACTTTTTTGGTTTTAGTTCATTCGAAAGCCCTCGAAATTCCCTACAAAATGATCCAAAAACTAGCTCAAAAGCTCAATTTTGAAGCGAGCTGAGTTGGTGGCCTAACTTTTTGAGGTCGTGGCCTAGAATTCCAAAATCTGCACCATCTGGAAGCTAGAACCGAGCCGGTTAGAATGATCCAAAAAACAAGTCTGTAGCTCAATTTTGAAGGGAGTTATCCGCCTTTGAAGTTGGTGGCCTAACTTTCAAGGCCGTGGCCTAGAAACCCAAATTCAGAAATTGCCTGAAAGCTAAGATCACGACGGCCAAAATGGTCAAAAAACGAAGTTTCTAGCTCAATTTTGAAGGGAGTTATGCGCCTTCAAAGTTGAAGGTGAGACGGCAGAGAAGCAGACAGTCGTTTTCTCTGTGGTCTCTCACTCTCCCACCTCCAACTTTAAAGACGCATAACTCGTTTCAAAATTGAGCTAGAAACTTCGTTATTTGACCGTTTTGCCTGGCTCGAGCCTAGATTTCAGGAGGCATCGAAAATTTGGATTTCTAGGCCACGGCCATGAAAAGTTATTCCAGCCACGTAGTTTGCTTCAAAATAGAGCTTTTGAGATGGTTTTTTAATCATTTTGTAGGGAATTTTAAGGTGTATGGTGTTTGCGTACTTGGCAACAAATTTGACGACGATTGGTTTTTTTTCGAATTTTTGGTAATAGTTGAAACTGTTTTTTCGAAGGAATTAAGTATTTTTGGATTTTGAAGAATCCCACAATCGTTTTGATCTTTTTGGAAAAATCTTCATTTGAAGCGAGTTATGCGCCTTTGAAGTTGGCGGCCTAACTTTTCAGGGTCGTGGCCTAGAATCCCAAATTTTCATACCCTCAGAAAGCTAAGACCGAGACAGTCAGAATGGTCCAAAAACGAAGTTTCTAGCTCAATTTTTAAGCGAGTTACGCACCTTTAAAATTGGAGGCGAGAGAGTGAGAGACGGCAGAGAAGCTCGACTGCCTGCTTCTCTGCCGTCTCACCTCCAAATTCAAAGGCGCATAACTCCCTTCAAAATTGAGCTAGAAACTTCGTTTTTTGACTATTCTGACCGTCTTGATCTAAGTTTTCAGACGGAATGGATTTCTAGGCCACGGCATTGGGAAGTTAGGCCATGGCCGGCCACCAACCTATCTCGCTTCAAAATAGAGCTTTCGAGCTGGTTTTTGGACCATTTTGTAGGGAATTTCAAGGACTTTTTTTCAAGTTTTGCTTACCACCAACTGCGAATGTGCCCTTATAATAGGGGGTGTGGGTGGGGTGGATTTGGTGCCCCCGGTCACCGACTCCACAGACGACGACGTATTTTTTCGGGACGTCCTCAATTCAATGCGTCGTTCCGGAAGTTTCGGAAACCATCGTCGATCTTTTTCCACTTTTTCGAATTTTTCATCGGATCCTCCAGAGGATCCAGATCCAGAATTCTGATTCTGATTTTTCGACGACGACGACGATATAGAATTCAGATTCAAATGAATCGAATTAAAGATATTTCGCTTCTTCGGTTTCTCAATTACAGTACCATCCAGTGCCATTTTGGTCCTCAGGGAGGCACGGGTCTCCCTCATTGCCTTATCCAAATCCACCGACCCCGAGGAGTAGATATTACACATTTTCCACAAATTCAAGTGCTCATTCTTTTTCGGATCCATGTATTTTCGCAAGTTTTGTGCCGTTCGAATGTGCACTTTTGCGATTTCCGATAGTCGTTTGAGGGGGAGGTCTAGTCTGCAAAAAACTTGTTTTTGGGGTTTGGGGCGGAGGGGGCGGGGCTAAAAGTATAGAGACTAGTTTAAGATGTTCACCTTGACTGTGAGAACGTGTCGATGATGGATTGCAGCTTTTGACCGTATGTCGCCTCGGCTTCCGCTCTGAAATGATGAAATGATCTCATTGGTTTTTTGGCCTTGGCGCTGCTAAGTGAGAGGTGGCAGAGAAAATGACTGCCTGCTTCACTGGCGTCTCACCTCCTACTTTTTTTTTGTAAATCAATATAAAACACAATAAATTTTCTACAACGGTCGAAAAAACAGCCGGAAAAGTCTATTTTGAAGGAAGTTATGCGCTTTTGAAGTTGGTGGCCGAATTTTTCTTGGCCGTGGCCTAGAGTTACAAAATCAGATATCCTCTGAAAGCTCAAATTAAGGCGGTCAGAATGGTCCAAAAATCAAGTTTCTTGCTCAACTCTGAAGCGAGTTATGCGCCTTTAAAGTTGGAGGTGAGAGAGTGAGAGACGGCAGAGAAAACGACTGTCTGCTTCTCTGCCGTCTCGTCTCTATTTTTAAAGGCGCACAACTCCCTTCGAAATAGAGCTTTCGAGATGGTTTTTGGACCGTTTTAATTGTTGGGAAATGAGCTTCAAGAAGAAATCGAGTTTGGATTTCTAGGCCACGGCCATGAAAAGTTAGGCAAGCAACCTAGATCGCTTCAAAATAGAGTTTTTGAGATGTTTTTTGTATCATTCTGACCGTCGTGATCTCAGTTTACAATGAATATGCGGGGATTTTATGAAAAATGTCCAAGGAATCACTGTAAGAATACAACATATGTCCCCCATTTTCAGAATATTCTTTTTTGGAAAAAAAACGAGGCTTGTTTGCATAAAGTGTTGTTTGATTACTGATAATTTGGAGGAAGAATGAGCTGAAAAATATTTGCCCAGCTTCTAGACATATTAGATCGGAAAAAAAATAAACCTCCAATTTTTTGAATTTGAAAAAATCCATTTTTCCAAATGCTAAAATTTCAGAAAAACGCCACTTTCTTCCGATAGTGTGACCAATTTTTTCGAAACCAGACCCATTTGAATTTCGATTTTTGGCGCAATTTTGAGATTCTAAGACCGTCTGGAAAATTTCTACCGAATTATATTTTTTCTCCATTTTCTAACCACTCACCTGACCCTCGTAATTCCAATTTTTATGCCCTACTATACAAATAAAATTCCAACCAAGTGACTCATCCCAGTGCCCTTTCCAGGTAGATACTCAACTGCTATGGGGGTGATCAACTGCTATATTTGGCTCTTTTGCTATGGATCAACTGCTATAGCCATAGCAGTTGAGTATTTTCCTTTTTGCAGTACCTCGGGACCCCAAAAAAACTCACAAATTAGCGGTAAACTCCAGTAACGCGTAGTCATATCGTTCGGTCATTCTGCTTGTGGTTTGATTACTAAAAAGTTTTTCAAAAAATTATTTTTGAAAAAAAATTAATCGAAAAAGAAGTTTTAGAGAAAAGGTGTATGTTTGTCATTTGATAAGGGGGAGGGAGGGGAGGAAAATGACGATTTTGGGGAGAATCGACCAAAAAAAAGTTTTGAATGGAGGGAGAGAACATAAAATCGATGGCTTATCATATCACGCAGCGGCCTCGATTCTGTCTTCGACGCTTCTTCCAAAGAGAGAGAGAGAGAGAGAGAGAGAAGTCATCCTTCTTCCCCCCGACGACTTCCATGTCGGAGGAACAGAATGATCGATGAGTGATCTCCTCCGAATCCTTCCCTTCTGAGAAAAAAAAAGCAGGACAGGGTGATAAGTTTTCCTCTAGGCGTCATTCCCTTTTTTATCAAAAAATGGGGAATTATCGGAAATGTTGCGAAGACGCAACATTTCCGATTTTGAAGGTTATTTATAATATAAGGTGTTAGTTGGGTGGAAGAGATCAAAAATTAACAGAGAGAAATGTAGTGCAGGAACAAGTTCAGAGCAGAATGAAGCATTTTTGAAAATCAGTTATTCGGAAAAAAAAATCGAGGAAAAAAAATCAGAATGTCAAAATCAAAATTTGTCAGAAAAATTTTCAAAAAACAATTTTCAATTTTTGGCTGATTCGTGATTCAAACTACTCAGTCTACTCCCGATATGTAAAATATCTGAAATTCACACAAAATAGGCAAAAATCAGCTAATTTTCCAATTTTTAAAATTTCAAACTTCGCGGTAACTGGCGGGCCTTTAGGGCCGGGCCGAGTCGGCCTATCGCAAGTATGGTTGTCACGGGTCATGCCGGGCCCATTTCGGGATATTCATGAGCCCGGGTCGGCCCAATAAGCCCGGATTCAAAAAAATTTTTGCGCTTTTTTTCAATTTTAAATTTTTTTTTATCAATTCCGCAAATTGTTGTTGAGCAGACATTTTTCGTTATAAATCGTCTCTGAACTAGAAATTCCTATACTTTGATTGAAAATCGCAAAAAAGGTCGAATTTTTCAGCGCCGGGTTGGATTCTCGAAATTTCAAAAAATCCGGCCCTAGCCGTGCTCAATTTTGACAAGTATGCATGTAGTAAATCCTGTAAATTTCTAGTTCTGTATGTTCACAGTAGTATAACTTGCCTTCGAAATTATCAAAAAGTGGTCAACTAAACAAATGTTAAGCGAAAAATTTCGAACATTTTACTAGTTGATTACTATCTGATAGCTCTAAAGACAACCGAGATATGCTGGTTTGAACATTAGGTACGGGGTGTGCATGAACTACAGGATATACAGTACAAGATCTGATTTTTTTTCACAAACACGGTGCAAACCTACTAATTTTTCACACAGAGGAACATCATTCTAGGAAAAAATATGAGCTGTTGGCTTTAAACCTCATATTTTTGCTGAAAAATACATTGCGCTTTTCAAAAATACACCAGACTTTTATTTCAGACGCCATCCTATATTCCAATTCAAATCTCAGGTTTTGGCTCAAATCAAAACCGTTTTTCATCGAAAAAAAAACAAGCTTTCATTGAAAAATCGAAAAGTTTGAAAAAAAAAACTGATAAAGAATTAGCAGGCCATCAACTCGACCATCACAATATCTGGGGTCTAATTAATGAAAATGACTTCTATTAGTCATAGACGGTCAAAACAAAAAAAAACCACAACTAAATTTGATAAGATATTCCTCATTGTCTCGAGAATTACCAAAAATTTCAAAAATAATCATAGTGGTAGGCAAATACTCAAGTGCTACGGGGTGATCTTCTGCTTTGTGCCATTTTTCAAAAAATTTGGCTTTTCTGCTATTGATCAAGTGCTATTTTCGTCAAGTTTCATTTGCTATGAATATCTTTACCAGAATAGCACTTGATCCATAGCACATGAGTCAAAAATCACTTGATCACCCCAATAGCACTTGAGTATCTACCTAAAAAGTTTTATTTTTGGAATTTTTGGAAAATTCGAAAAATAAAACTTTTTAGATAGATACTCAAGTGCTATCGGGGTGATCAAGTGCTATTCCTTTTGCCTCATGTGCTATCAAAAAAGTCAATGAAATATACCCCAAAAAATGAATAAATTAAGCAGACACACCTAGTAAAATATGAACCTAAAACGAACACATTTCGATGTAAATCTATTCGAATTCGCGTTTTCCCAAAAAACGGATGGATTGAGTATGTCTCTCTGCGTCTCCTCAATATCCATTATCTCTCGTCTCTACATCTTATTCTCAATTCCCGAATGACCTTTTCGAAATTGAAGAGACAGAATGCAAAAAAGGGTAAGAGATGGAATGTGAAACTGGCAGATGGCCGATCACGATATGCTTTTCGTTTTTTTTGGTTAGGTTATATATTGTTGGGTAACCTAGTTTTCGGGTGAAAAAAGGAATTGAAGGAGGATGAGGGACCTGTAATAGAAGGGCTTTGGGGTCATGGCCTAGAAACCCAAAATTTTGGATTTCTAGGCCACCTCATTCTATTTCCTGGAAATATCCGCTATGTTGTCCTGAGCACATTGGTTTTTTCAGAGCTCAAAAATATTGATTTTGAGCCGAGTTATGCCGGTTTTATCAAAAAATCCTATTGCTCAGAATAAAAATTTTCAGTATTTCAGTAATAACTCGGCTCAAAATCAATATTTTTGAGTTCTGTAAAAGCCATTGTGCTCAGGAACATTTGACAGATATTTCTGAGTCTTCTGAGTTTGATGGCCTAGAAATCCGAAATTTGGGTTTCTAGGCCACCCGAAATTCAGTGCCAGGAAAATGTTTGCCAAGTGCTTCTGAGCACAATGCTTTTTTCAGAACTCAAAAATATCGATTTTAAGCCGAGTTATGCCCGTTTTACCCAAAAATCCTATTGCTCAGAATAAAAATTTTCAGTATTTCGCTAATAACTTGGCTCAAAATCAATATTTTTGAATTCTGAAAAAACCATTGTGCTCAGGACCACTTGACAAGCATTTCTTAGGTTCCAGAATCTGGTGGCCTAGAAATCCGAAAATTTGGGTTTCTAGGCCACCTGTCTCTCGGACAGTTTTCAGCGATAATTATTGATTTTTTGTGTTTTCAAAACGTTTTTAAAAATCAATACTTTATTTCAACAAAACCTAAATTTTTTTTTCTCTAAAATAAATTAATTATGTACAAATTTTGTTCCTCCCCTTCAAGACTTCCGATTCGGCTCCTCTGTCTCGGTCATCACGAATAGTTTTGCTGAAAAATCGATAGTTTCGAAATTTGTAATGTTTGCAAACGCGCTCCACCGAAAAATTCGCCGAAGAGCGCGATTGCTCGAAAGTTTGCAAATGCGCTCCACCGAAAACTTCTCAATAGAGCACAGTTGCCCAAGTTAACAAAGAAAAACTCACAAATACAAGCATACATTTGTTCGGATTTGCTGAAAAAGTGTTTTTCCTCGGCACACGAATAGAAACTTTTGAAGAACTCGTCCTCCGGCGGCAGGTACACATCGCATTTTAACTTCCGGGTACAGGAGTTCCTGCCAGGGTACAGGCACTCGAAAACACACTCTGCTTGATGGGCGGCTTTTTTGTTCATGAATTGGCGAGATTCGTCTGAAAAGTTTCTTGTTTTTAGGTCAATTTTAGTTGGTGGCCTAGGAACCCAAATTTTTGGATTTCTAGGCCACCCGACCCAAACTTTCTGGAATAATCAGGCAAACAGTCCTGAACACAATGGTTTTCACAGAACTCAAAAATATTGATTTTGAGCCAAGTTATGCCTGTTTTACCGAAAAATCCTATTGCTCAGAATAAAAATTTTCAGTATTTCGCTTATAACTCGGCTCAAATTCAATATTTTTGATTTCTATAAAGATGACTGTGCTTAGGATCACTTACCGCACATTTCTTAGCTTTTAGAATCACGTGGCCTAGAAATCCAAAATTTCGGGTTCCTAGGCCATCTGAATTACTCTAGTTTTAGGCAATAAGAAATATGTGCCTAGTCACCCTGAGCACAATGGTTTTTACAGAACTCAAAAATATTGATTTTGAGCCGAGTTATAGCCGTTTTACTCAAAAATGCTATTGCTCAGAATAAAATTTTCCGGTATTTCGGTTATAACTCGGTTGAAAATCGATATTTTTGATTTCTGAAAACAACATTTCGCTCGGGACGACTTGGCTGATATTTTTCGGGCATCAGAATTCGGTGGCCTAGAAACTCAAAATTTTGGATTTCTAGGCCACCTCATTTTTTTATTTAGAAATATCCGCCATGTTGTCTTAAGCATGATAATTTTTATAGAATTCAAAAATATTGATTTTGAGCCGAGTTATGGCCATTTTACCCATAAATCCTATTGCTCAGAATAAAAATTTTCGGTATTTTGGCTATAACTCGGTTGAAAACCAATATTTTTGAGTTCTGTAAAAACCATTGTGCTCAGAATCGTTTAGCAAATATTCCTTAGATCTCGAAACCTGGTGGCCTAGAAATCCATAAATTTGGATTTCTAGGCCATCTCAATTACTCTAATTTTAAACAATAGGAAATATGCACCTTGTTATCCCAAGCACAATTATTTTTACAGAACTCAAAAATATTCAGTTTGAGCCGAGTTATACCCGATTTTCCCAAAAATGCTATTGCTCAGAATAAAATTTTTCACTATTTTGCTTATAACTGGCTTCAAAATCATTATTCTTGAGTTCTGTAAAAAGAGTTTTGTTCAGAAACGCTTGGCAAATATTTCTTAGCTCTCGAAACCTGGTGGCCTAGGAATCCAAAATTTTGGATTTCTAGGCCACCCGATTCAGATACCTAAGAAATATTTGTCAAATGTTCTTGAGCACATTGGTTTTCACAGAATTCAAAAATATTGATTTTGAACCGAGTTATACCCGATTTTCCAAAATATCAATATTTTTGTCAATATCAATATTTTTCAATATTTTCCATCAATATTTAATCAATATTCAATATTTTTGAGTTCTAATCAATATTTTTGAGTTCTGTAAAATTATTATGCTTGGGAAAATTTGCCGGATATTCCTCAGCCTTCGAAGCATGGTGGCCTAGGAATCCAAAAATTTGGATTTCTAGGCCACGACCCCAAAACTCACCGAAATCGCCTATTTTTTCCTCAATTGTTGTTATCATGATATCGCGGAATTCTTCCATACTTCTTCGGCTCAACACATTCAATTTTTGTGAAGTACACCCCCGAATTCCATTCATGCTGGCATAGGAGCACTGTTTGATTCGATTGAAATCCGGGATGAATTGGTTCATACAAGAGACGAATCCACAGGTGGGAAAGATTTTCTGAAAAAGTTTTGATATTAAGTTTGAAAAAAATAATGCAAAAACCCATCTCACAGGGGAGCTGGGGCCATGGCCTAGAAACCCAAGATCTGGGATTTCTAGGCCATCAAAGTCAAATACTCAAAAAATATCCGCCAAGTGATCCTGAGCAATATGTTTTTGTCAGAACTCAAAAATATTGGTTTTGAGCCGAGTTATAGCAAAAATACTGAAAGTTTTTATTCTGAGCAATGGAATATTTTGGAAAATCGGGTATAACTCGGTTAAAAATCAATATTTTTGAGTTCTGTAAAAACCATTGTATTTAGAATCACTTGGAGCAGATTCCATGGAATTTTTTAGGGTCTTAAAGTCCGGTGGCCTAGAACCCAAATTTCTGGATTTCTAGGCCACCAAATTTAAATAACCAAAAATGATCCGCCAAGTTGTCCCAAGCAAAATGCTGTTTTCAGAATTCGAAAACATCGATTTTGAACCGAGTTATAGCCAAATTACCAAAAATCCTATTGCTCAGAATAAGAGTTTTCAGTATTTCGGTAATAACTCGGCTCAAAATCGATATTTTTGAGTTCTATAAAAACCATTTTGCTCAGAAAAATTTGGCAGATATTTCTTAGGTCTTAAAACCCGATGGCCTAGAAATCCAAAAATTTGGGTTTCTAGGCCATGGCCTCAAAATGAATATTTCTGAATTCTGAAAAAAGCCATTTTGCTCAGAAAATCTAGTTGGATATTTCTTAGGTCTCGATGGCCTAGTTTGGATTCCTAGGCCACCTGTCCCCCTCTTACCTCACACTTCGCAAAACACTTCTCCACCGGCTCACTTCCAGTCCCCCTTTTTAAGAGGCACTTTTCATACGGTTTACATAGACACTGTTTGATCGCCTCGGAGTAAAATAATGGGAATAGACTGAGAAAAATGATCAATCTCATTACGACCGAAAAAATGGGAAAGAATTTAATCGAATTAAAAGGAGGGGTTCCCCTGATGATTTGTCTCTTTTAAATGAACTGAAAAAGTGGGCGTGGCCAAGGGAAACTGGATCATCAGTCCCCCACCAAAACAAAACAAAAAAAAAAGAAAAAAACTGTGGAAGTGCCTCCTCCGAGTGACCAATCCTTTTTCAAATGGTATTCACACGGTAATTTAGCACTCCAAACTACACTCTGGCGTGGTTAATGACAGCTATTTGGCAATGGATAATGAGACACAAACAGCCAGTACTCACGCGGAATCGAACCCGAGGGGGCGCCCCTCCCCGTGGTGCGGCAGACGCGCGCGTTAGCCACTCGGCCACGGGTGCAACAATCGAAGGGGGCGCCGGAGGGCATAGATATTTGTGAGGGGGGTCGCCGCCTGAGAGGGGGGGAGGTGGGAGGGGAGAGGGAGAAGTGGTTACATGTTGAGTGGGGGGAGTACCTGTAATAGAAGGGCATGGTCCTCTAATAAAGGGGCAGGGCCCGCATGGGGTGTTTTGAGAGGCGGTTAAAAGTAGAAACAAGCGCTTGTTTTCCAGGTTTCGTTAGTTTTTTTTTGCTCTGGGTAGCCACGCCCCTATTTCTATGAATTCTAATTTTGATTTTCGGGTCATTTTTGTTAACTGGATTTCCGAACGAGAGGTTTGACGGGAGTTTGAATTTCCAGTTGAAAGCGAAACATTTTGAAAACTTCTAAAAAAAACCGAAATCTTTACAAAACCCCCGAATTCATATTCCCGCCGAAGCGATTCGCGGTGGAGCGCACTTGCTTCAAATCGAGGAAAATCGATTTTTAGGTGTTTTTTATACAAAAAAACGCTATATTTACTCGGTTTTTTCAAAAAAAAATCGTGATTCATAAAAAATCCGAAAAATCAAAAAAAAATTCTGAAAATTCAAATTCCCGCCAAAGCGTATTACAACAGAGCGCACTTGCTCCAATCGGGAAAAATCGGCGGAAAATCAGTTTTTTCGACTTTTTTCCACGAAAACAACACATGTAATTACTTGTTGTTTTCACACAATTTAGCTGTGTTGACACAAAATAAAAGCGAAAACTATTCCCGATGCAAGTGTGCTCTATTGAGAAAAAAAAAGTTTGGTGGAGGTTTGGCGGGAGTTTGAATTTCAAATTTCGAGAGAAAAAACTGCGAAAACTCCAGGAAATCACAGAAAAAAACCTCAAAAATTCAAATTTCCGCTAATGCGTATTGCGATGGAGCGCACTTTTTCCAAATCGACTAATTATTGATTTCTTGGCGCTTATAGCAAAAAAAAACGTTAAAATTATCCGGTTTTGATCTAATTTTCGTGAAAAATCGCAAGAAATTTCTCTAAAAATCACAAAAACAAGGAAAGTTTTTTTCCCGAAAAAAATAATTTTTAAAAATCACAGACACTTGATCTACTAAAAACCGAACCAACGTATAATTTACTAATTCAATTAGTCAATCGAAAAAAAACAGGGACACGTGGGTCTCAATTCTTGGCGTACGTCATCTTTGGTTAGACGTCTTTGACCCACAAAATCCAATTAGACATTTTTGGCGGGTGCCCTTCCAATAGACCCACTGTGATCTCTCGATTTGAAAATAAACTTTACGATAGATCGAACTTTTATTTTTGTTATTTGGTAAGACATCCCTTTGATACCGTAACCCGAAGAGTACATTTTTTTTGTTTTCAGTATTTCTAAAAAAGTACAAAAAACTGAAAAAAATAGAAAAGATCAACTGATTAGGGTGGGCCTAAAAAGACATCATTGAGGCTGAAATTATACTTTTTTGAGGCCAAATTCAGGCCTATGGGAGTCAAGATTAGGAATTTTCGGAGCTTAATTATACTTTTTTGAGTCCAATTTAGACTTTTTGGGGCCAAAATTAGGCTTTTTTTGAGCCGAAAGTCGGCTTTCTTGAGATCTGAACTTTGCCATTTTGAGGCCTAGTTCAGGTCTTTTCCAGGCCTGAACTAGGCATTTTAGGACTGAATGAGTGTTTTTGAGGTCTAAAGTAGGCCTTATTGAGGCCTAAATTAGGCGTTTTCCGGACAAAAATGACCTGCTGAAGTCTGAAATCAAGCTTTTTTGAGGTCTAAATTAGCTTTTTTAGGGCTTGGCTTAAATTTCATGAAACCGAGATTAGGCCGTTTCGGGCCTAAATTAGTTTATTTTGGGCCCTGATTTCAGGTTATTTGGGACCTAAAAATGACCTTATTTCGGGCCTGAATAAATCCTTTTCGGCCTAAATTAGGTTTTTTTTTTAATTTTCGGGCCTAAATTTCAGTATGTTTTTTTGAAATACAAAGATCACCATGTGTTATTTTGATTCTTTTTCCTACCATCTGATTACGTCAAAAAAAAGTTTTTTTTGTTCCCATTCTTCTTCCTTCTATTTTCAGGTGTTTGATGCCAAAAATCTGAAATCGGTACCAAAAAAAAATTTTTTTTACATTTCAAATTTAGTTCCCTGTCTACAGATCAAATATACAAAAAATAAAAATTTGTTCCCGATCATTTTTGTTCTTCTCATCATGATAATAATCATGACCGTAAAATCACACCGATTTTATCGGTTTTTCACACCATTTTTGACTTGAAACTGATAACAGAGTGGAAAACGGGGACTTTGGAACCATTTCGAGACAGTTTTCTGCTGAAAACTAACTATTTTCAGGTGTTCAGGTCAGAGTCCAAGTGGACGTGTTGGGGTAAATAAGGAAGAGGAGAGACAGCTGACCAGTTGAAAGGAGGAAGTGGAAGGAGAAGACTGGAAATTGTTCTGAAAATAGTTTGTTTGGGGGAAGACACAAAAATGATACAGGTTTCCCAAAAATCCGAAAATTCTCGGAGCGTGGTGGGACCGTTCATATCAGTACCGGCCATTTTTATACGAACACCCCCGTTTTCAGTTGATTTTAGTCAACTTTGAGCATGCGCCAAAAGGTCGAACAATTTTCTACGGCTTCAAAAAATTTTGGGCGTATTTAGCATAGCTAGAACTTCATTTTTGTAGTTGACAACTTTTTTGTGCAACCCCTCTCTCGAGAGTTAGAGCTCATTTTATGAAGGACCCA
>GL379978.1:98530-109166 GCA_000143925.2 Caenorhabditis brenneri
ACAAAAAACACAATCTAACATAACTCTCAGAGGGGACTATGTGCCCGTCCAGGACGTTCTGTCGATCCAATGAAATCTTCCGGGGATGTAGCCCAAGATGCGAAAATAGGTGCGTTGATTGATAATAACCTTCAAGCCGAAGTACCATCTTTCCTTCACAGCGGCACACATTCTCTAACTCATCTTCTCCAAGACATTGTGGAAGCTCCTATGGGTCAGAAAATGTCTGTTAGTAAATGTAGAAGTAGCTGAGTCACGGGTTGCAAAAAAATAGGGAAAAAAAAATATTTATTTTTTTTCACTACGCTAGACCATCAAAGACGTGTTTAATGTCAAAGAACAAAAACTGCGCAAGGCGCTTCCTAGATACGCCTAAAATTTTTTGAAGCCGTAGAGAAAATTTTTGACCGTTTGGCGCATGCTCAAAGTTGTCTAAAATCAACTGAAAATCAGGTGTGATCGTATAAATCTGGACGGTACTGTAAATACATGCGCCTGTGACCAAGCGTAACCGTTTCACTGAACGCACTTAACAACGGATTCCAGGAACACCAAGAAAAAACGAAAGAACTTTTTGCGCTCCATTGATAACTTTATAGAAAAAAAGCTAAGCCAGAAGACGCTCGTGGCCTTCATAGTGCTCTGTTATTTTTTATTAGATGTTTAAACATTTTTGAAAATTTTACCAAGTTCGTCTCATTTACAAGAGCACATGAAAAATGACACATGTCTTGGAAGTGGCATAATCATTGGAGAATTATCAAGAACAAATTGATGATAAATTATTTGTTGATTGATAATAAATGATGCACCACTGAACGTTCCCTACGACCATTTTTGCGAAATATTGGTTTATTGATGATGTTTCGAGAAAAATCTAAAAGTGTTCACACACGGTGAATTTTTTTGTACGTGTTTCCAAAAGGTTTCATTCGCGGGCTCTGTCTTACTGTAGGGTCGCATGCCAACTGCGTGGCGACTCAGCGATACGTAGGCATTTTTCTCATTTTGTTGAAAAATTAAAAAATCAGGGCCGAAGCTTTTTTTGAATCAAATTGAATAGAAGTTTTTCTTCACATCATGTTGAATACAATATTAACAGAATTTGATCGAAAATTATCACTGAAAAGTGCTCTGGAAACATGGTGCGCGCTCCTTCGGCTTAAGCGCGGCTTACTGTCAGAATTTAAAGACGCAGTATGAAATTTGTATAAGTCCGTGTGGGATAGAGCGTAGAAACCGAGAAAGAAATTGTACGTACAAAAAAATTTACCATGTCAATACACAGAATTTTCCGGAAAATTACAGATTTTTCGCTGTGTAGCACATTTGCATTGTACTGGGAGACCAAAAATCCAACATGACAAAGTACACACACACATTTTCCCGCAACTTTTGTGATGATGATGAAGACGACGCCATAAAAAATGTACCAAACCGAGACCGAATATACTTTCCCCTCTAGGAACAAAAGGCACCGCTTTCTCACAAAATTCACGCCTAAACCCATTATTCTTATCAGTTCCCCACCCCCCCCCCCCCCATATGCTCTCATTGCTCTCCCCACATTGATAAGACCCCCTCAAGACCAGTATTACCCACAAATGCACTACACCCGTCGCGCGGTCTCCCCGCGAGCATCATTCGTTTTCGATCATCGAGTTGGTACCATCAACTCGTCCCTATCCAGGAGACCCCGGCTATCAGAGTGTCCTGAAGAGGAGGACGATCTTGGAGAAGAAATGAGACAACCGATGCTGGATGACGACGTGATTCCGATGATTATTCTGGAGGAGGAGGACGAGGATGACACCGATCATTTGGGTTAGTTTTTTTTGTTCCCCTAATGACCTAGTTTTTTACTAGGCCATCACCAAATTCTCCTAGAAATTCCCTATAAAATGGTCAAAAAACCAGCTGAAAAGCTCAATTTTGAAGCGAGGTGGGTTGGTGGCCTAACTTTTTAAGGCCGTGGCCTAGGATTCCAGATTTTCTGAATCTTAGGCCATCACTAGAATCTTCTCGAAATTCCCTACAAAATGGTCCTAAAACCAGCTTGAAAGCTCAATTTTGAAGCGAGGTGGGTTGGTGGCCTAACTTTTTTAGGCCGTGGCCTAGGATTCCAGATTTTCTGAATCTTAGGCCATCACTAGAATCTTCTCGAAATTCCCTACAAAATGGTCCAAAAACCAGCTCAATACCTCTATTTTGAAGCGAGCTAAGTTGGTGGCCTAACTTTTCAGGGCCGTGGCCTAGAAATCCAAACTTAGATACCCTCTGAAAGCTGGGATCAAGACAGTCAGAATGGTCAAAAAACGAAGTTTCTAGCTCAATGTTGAAGCGAGTTATGCGCCTTTGAAGTTGGTGGCGAGAGAGTGAGAGACGGCAGAGAAGCAGACAGTCGTTTTCTCTGTCGTCTCTCACTCTCTCACCTCCAAATTTAAAGGCGCATAACTAGCTTCAAAATAGAGATTTTCAGTTAGTTTTTGGAGCATCTTGTGGGGAATTTTAAAGAAAAATTAGTGATGGCCTAGTTTTCCAAAATTTCGGAAACCTAGGCCATCATAAAATTCAAACTGAATATCTGCAAAAAACCCTTGAAATTCCCTGCAAACTGGGCCAAAAACGAAGTTTCTAGCTCAATTTTGAAGTGAGTTATGCACCTTCAAAGTTGAGGGTGAGAGAGTGAGAGACGGCAGAGAAAACGACTGTCTGCTTCTCTGCTGTCTCTCAATCTCTCCCTTGGTTGCATAACTCGCTTCAAAACTGAGCTAGAAACTTCGTTTTTTGACCGTTTCGCCTGCCTTGAACCTAGCTTTCAGGCGGTATGGAATTCTAGGCTATGGCTTTGAAAAGTTAGGCCACCAACTTATCTCGCTTCAAAATAGAGCTTTTGAACTGGTTTTTGGGCCATTCTAACCGTTAGTCTATGGACTTGAGAAATAGGGAAAATTTGGAATCCTAGGCCACGGCCACAAAAAGTTCGGCCACCAAATTCATTTTCGAAAAAAAAGCACTCCAGGGGGTCCGCTGACTGCTCTAAAAATACAATTTGCACCCAGAAAATCCATCATAATTCTCTCGTCATTTGTCCCTTTGAACACAGCTGTTACGTCAATGATATATTGAACCCTCTCTGTCTGAAAAGTCACGTATCTCATCATTTTCTTCTGACTTTTCTCTCAAAATCTATCCCTCTCCTGCTGCTGCTTGTTTGATCTATTCTTTGGGTTAAATATCAATGTTTGTTTTGTTTTTCTTCTTGTCCCCGTCCGTTCGATTTCTCTCTCATCGAAAAATCGAAGATTCGGGCGGTGCAATCAACAAACATGAGTATGATTTATTGCGGCCGATTTTGTTTCCGATGAGGTTTTTTTTCGAAAATTTAGGATAAATTTCGGTATTTTCTAAGTTTTCACGTTTGAATACCCGGTTTTACCGATTTTTTCGCATGAAATTACGCGTTTTTCAATTCAAAAATTTTAATTTTTGAGGATAGCGCGCTCTATCGATAAACAAAATTTTTTACGGTCAATTTTGAAGAAACCGGGGTTTTCTAGCTGTTTTTCTCTATTTTTTGCAAAAACTGATAGATTTCGAGATTTTTTTTCGCGTTTTATTCCAAATTTCCCCGGGATTTTCGGATTTCAAAGGCGCAGCGTATTTTTCTCGCAAATTTTTTTCTAGGTCAATTTTAAGCTATTTTTGACAAGTTTAGCGAATTCCCATCAAATTTCGGACTTGAAATCGTCAAAAATCCCGGAAAATTTGCATGTTTTCGAAGAAAGCGCGCTCTATTGACAAGTCCCTCTTTAGTAACTTTTTACGGTCAATTTTGAATTTTTTGGTGAATTTTTCGGTGAATTTACTGATTTTCGAGCAATTTTTATTGAATATAACTTGTTTCTAGTCAATTTAAGGCTTAAAAATAGAGAAATTTTTCAGGGAAAAAGCGCGAAAATTTTGGTTTTTTTTTCAAATTCTCAATGAAAAAAATAAATCGATTTTCCAATTAATTTTCACTAAATTCCAAGATATTCCAGCAAATTTTAAGCCTAAAATTTTGGGCGAAAACTCTGAAAAAACTTGCAAAAATGCTCATTTTTTTCCCTCAAAATTTCAAATTCTTCCCGCTTTTTCTAGTTTTTTTCTACCATATTTCAGCAAATCTTTTTCAAATTCGATATGCTTTCAGCTAATTTCAGCTCTGAAAATTTGCGGAATTTTCGGTAAAAATTTTACAAAAGTTCAATTTTTTAAGCTGACCTTCCACAGGTTTTTCCCTAAAATTCGATATTTTCTCCATTTTTCTAAACAACTTCCTCATATCATCATAATCTTCTGAGTGCGACATGTCCTCCTCCTCCCCCCTCCGTCAAGGTGTTGTAACATAAGGAACCCGTCTCGTGTGTCTCATACCCCCCCCCCCCCCCCCCCTCATATATTCCCACATGACGTAACACAGACACACACTGAATTCAGCTGTGTCCTTCCTCTTTCCCTTAGTCTCTTTTGGTCTTCTCTTCCTCAGCTTTCTCTGTCTGTGTCTAGCTGTCTGCGTCTCTCTTGGTTAGCTACACTCTCTCCTCGGGTCGATTTTCTTTCACTGCTTCCGCGACAAAAGTTTTTGGGCCTTCGAAAATTTTTTTTCGAAAAAAAAATTTATTGATTTTTCTCCTTGACCCTCCCCCCCCCCCTTTCCCACTCAACGGACAAGCAAAAATCAAAAAAAAAAATTTTTTTTCGGAAAATTTTTTTTCTTTTTTCTCAACGCAAAACAAACTAAAGGGATACTGGGGTACATGAGCACGAGACTTGCACCCGAGGAGGCGGGGGGGGGGGGGGGGTAGATCAAATTTCGTTTTTTGACGACTTTTGCTCCGAGCGAGAGCACAGAGAATTTCGTACTAGTCGGGTCGGGTCTTATCAATTTTTTGTTCGATTACTATTACTTCCGATGATGTGATAGTTATGATAACATGTTTTTTTGTATGATAATACATATCACTTCCGCGTTCTGCTTTTACTGATTTGCTTATTCATTCGCGCTGTTCCAATGTGTTGACTTTTTTGGAATTTTTCGAAAATTAAAGGCGCAGCAAATATTTTTTCCTTTTTAGTTCTAAAACAAGCCGAGTTATACGTTTTTTCTCTGAAAAAAAAACGGAAAAAATCGAAAAAAAAGTAAAAATTGCTACAGTAAGAATTTCCGGGTTTAAAGGCGCAGAGAATTTTTTCAAAGTTTTTCTCCGTTTTTTTTTCCAGTTTTTTGGATTTTTTTCGCAAAACGAGCCAATTATGCTTGTTTTTCTCTTCAAAAACCGTCCGAAAACCCTAAGTTTTGCAAAAAAATAAAAAAAATAATTTTTTTGTTCGAAGCATGTGCCTTTAAACGAAGACTACGGTCATTTTGCAAACCAAAATTCAATTTTGAACGAAATCGCTAGAGCGCGCTTTCTGAGTTACAGCAAAATTGAAAAATAAAAAAAACAATTCAATTGAAGTTGTCGATAGAGCGCATTTGCTTTTTGAAAAAAAAACTAAAGAATTTCGCTTTGAGACCCAAAATTTCAAATATTGAAGTGATTTTCAAAATTTTTGTCAATTTTTTAGTCCAAAACTCCAAATATTTGCCCTAAAATGCGGATTTTTCTAGTAGAATAACATATATTAATCAATGGAGCGCAGCTGCATTTTTTTTCTGAAAATTTCGCTGCGAGACCCAAAATTCCGAAAAAAAAAAAACTTTAAGTTCTGAAAAGCCGATTTGAAGTAAATTCTTTTGGTTTATGTCAGAGAAACAACCTGAATTCGGCCTAAAATGCTGGCTTTTAGCCGAAAAAAGCTATTCTTATCGATAGAGCGCATTTGCACTTTTCCTGGTTCAAATTTTGATTTTTTGAACTCTAGACCATTCAATCTCTAGACTGAACTTTCATTATCACACTATCAAACACACAAAAAAATCAGAAAATAATCAATTAACCCACGTTTCTTTTTTCTTGCCAACGTGTGATAATTCGGGTAATGAGGCAAAAGGGAAAATTCATTCTTTCGTCTCTCCCTGTCTAATCAACCCTCCACTGAAATGCAACGTTTTGTCACCGCCGCACTTTCAAAAGGTACTCTTTTTATCAATGAAATGAACCAGGGAAGGGAAAGGAAAAACAGGTTTTTCGTCTTACTTTGGGGGCACCCCCAAAGTAGTTTTTCTGGTTTTTTGGCTGAAAAACGACGAAATTTTGGAGGTTTTCGCGGTGTTTTCCCAATGGTTTTTGTGATTTTTATGATTTTATGAGCTGTGTAAATAATAATTTTTTTTTCGGTGGTGATAAGAAAAATTGGGGGTACTTTGAACTAGAAAATTTAGAGTTTGCTTGGGTTTTTGGACCTAGTTACTTCAAAGGCGCATAGCAATTGGAATTTTCAAGAAAAATTCAAGTAAATTTCGCTTTGAGACCCAAATTTTTCCATTTTTCGCTTCGAGACCCAAAAATTTCCAGATTTTGCGATTCTGACCGATAATGGTTTTTTCGCCAAAAAAATCTGTAATTGACTAGTAAAAATCTCAAAAATTAAGTAAAATTCCGTAAAAATAAAAATATAGAAAAAAAATGCAAATGCGCTCCATTTACGACGTAATTTTCAGATTTTTTTTGCGCGAGTTTGGAAAATCCTTGTATTTTTTGTAATTCGTGCTGATTTTCCATCTTTTCAAGCCTAAAAATCAGTGGAAAATGCCTAATTTTGTCAAATTTTCACATGGAAATTTAAAAAATTCGAACTCCAGATTTTTGAAAAAAATATTTTTTTTGAAGATTTTTTGCTTTTTTTTCTTGAAAATTCCCAGTTTTTTACGGATAAAAACCAGAATAATGTCAGGAAAATCTCATTTTCCCTCTGTTCCTCTAGTTTCTGCACTGGTCCGTAGGGGTCCCCAAGGTGTTTGCGGAAATTCGCCAAAATCTTTTTTTTGCTTTTTTTTCTGCCAGAAAATCCCAAATCCGCTTGTTTTCATTCGTTTTTCCTTCGAAAACTTACAAAATATCTGAAAAATTATCGATAAAACTCCGAAAAATGATTCAGATTTATAATAATTTTTTTTTCGGTTTTCGGCAAAAATCCATCGAAAAACAGCTTTTTCTCTTGAATTCCTGTTATTTTTCACTGAAAAATTCATAAAAATGTGCAAAAAATAATCAAAAATGTTCTAAATTTCCAAGAAAATTTTTCTGCTTTTTTGAAAAAAAAATTTTTTTTTAGAAAAAAAAACTCCCACAAAAATCAACCGAAACTTTGTCTTTTTTTTGTCTGAAAATCCGTTTTTTTTTCTATTTTTTCCCAAACTGTTCCCTGGAATCCCCTAAATTTATCGATTCTTGCTGTGATTCATCCAAATTTCCTAGGTAATTTCTGAAATTTTTTAAAGGGACAGCACCTGATTCCCCGCGGAAATACATCGAAAAACCGCTTTTTTCTCCTAAATTTTTGTTTTTTTTTCCGTCAAAAATCCATAGAAATTTGCGAAAAATACTGGAAAATGTTCGAAATATCCAGTTTTTTTTCTGAAATTTTTTTTTTGAATTTTTGAAAAAAAAATTATTTTTTCGAGAAAAATAATTTCCGCAAAAATCAACAAAAACTCAGCTTTTCTTCCCTAAAATTCCGTATTTTTTTCGTTTTTTTCTCTCTGAAATCCTTCAAATTCTTCTACCTTTTTAGTAAAAAACCGAAAAATCCATTCAGATTCCCTAGAAAATTTCCAGAATTTTTTAAATGAACAGTCACCCAATTTTCCAGTTTTCAGCGAAAATCCACCAAAAAACAGCATTTCCACTCAAATTTTTGTTGTTTTTCACAGAAAAATCCATAAAAAATGTTCGGAAAATACTCAAAAATGTTTTTAATTTCTAGGAAAATTTTTTTGATTTTTTGAAAAAAAAAATTTTTTTCCAAAAAAAATTCCTTTAAAAATAACTGAAATTCAGTTTTTCCCCAAAAAATCCGCATTTTTTCCCTGAATTTTCACCGAAAAACCCATAAAAATGCTCAAAAAATACAAAAAAATGTTCTAAATTCCTTTAAAAAATCTCAAAATGATCAGATCCCGTATTCCTTGAAAACCCACTAAAAATCCGCTCATTTTTGCTATTTTTTGTCTGAAAATGTTCAAAAATGGCCAATTATCCTCAAAAAACCGCTTATTTTCCTCATTTTCCCCATTTTTTCCCCAATTTTTCCCTCAAAATCCTCTATAATTTTGCAGTGATGTCGGTGACGCGACCGGTGCGCGTTCACTTCGCGGTCGACGTCGAAAACTTGCAATCGCATCAGTCGGTGTACGTCGTCGGCTCGACGCCCGTACTCGGAGCATGGGAGGCGAATCGGGCGATGCCGCTCGTCCAGGATCCAGAAAGGAAGTGAGTGCGCTGCCGAAGCGCCGTAGGCGCGCGGTAGATACTCAACTGCTATTTCTCAATTGCTATTGGGGTGATCAACTGCTATGGCTATAGCAGTTGAGAAATAGCAGTAGCTGGTGCGCCGGAGGCGCGCTTTTCGAAAAAAAATCGATAATTTTTTGCAGCATGCGCTGGAGAGGAATGATCGAGAGCGATGTGGATCAGCTGAAATTCCGATATTTTATCGGTTATAATTTGATGTCCGATCAGGGAGAGAAGCTGATTGTTGGTGAGTGTTAGAGATGAGGAGGAAGTGAGAGGCGCAGAGAAAAATCAGATAAAAATAGTGTGAAGAGAAGAGAGATCTAGAGAAAAAAAGCTGAAAATAGTGTGAAAAGCGGGGAGGCGCAGAGAAAAATAGGCTGAAATAGAGTGTGAAAAGCGGAGAGACGCAGAGACATTGAGGCTGAAAAGAGCAGAGAGTCGCAGACACATCAGATCTTTTTGCGCTAAAATTATCACTAGAGCGCGTTTGCTCAAACTTGCGAAATTAGTGTCCCACAGAGCGTCAATGCTTAAACCACCAGAAAACAATAGAAAAACGAAAGACGCAGAGAAAATCAGAAAATAGAGAAGTAGAACCGTTATCAATAGAGCGCGATTGCTCGAAATCCTCAAAGACAACAGGAAAGTGATAGACTCAGAGACATCGGGAATCATCAGTAGAGCGAATGCTCAGGACAATCAAATTAGTGTCCAATGGAGCGTCATCGCATTAACCACCAAAAGAAAATGGGGAAAGTGTGAGACGCAGAGAAAATCCGCTGAAAATAGAGTTAGAACACGAGAGGAGCAGAGAAAAATTTCTCTGCGACTCTCACTTTTGCATCCTCTCTATATACGAAAATTATTAGTGGAGCGCGATTGCTTAAAATTGCGAAAATCGTGTCCAATAGAGCGTCTTTGACCACCAAAAGACAATAATAAAGTGAGAAACGCAGAGACAAAATTATGGAATTATCGGTAGAGCGCAATTGCTCTACTTCATGAAATTGGTTTACAATAGAGCGCGATTGCTCAAATTTGCGAAAATCGTGTCCAATGGAGCGCCAATGCTCTAATTCGGGCAAACAGTGTCCAATAGAGCGTCATTGCTCGGAATCTTATTTCAGCAAATCAATGGGCAAATGAGAGACGCAGACACAATAGTGTCCAATAGAGCGTCATTGCAATCACCCCAAAAACCCCTAATTTCCAGACAAATGGGAAGCGTTCCTGCACCCCCGTTCGACTCTCTGTATTGCCGAAAGTCGAAATGGTGAATGTCGTGTAGATCGTGTCGATCTCTTTGGATACTATGCGGGTCGGAAGTGTGTCTCCGATGGATGGCTTCAACATCCAGATGAGAATCAAATATTGTTACGTCTTCATGGAAATGCCCTGAAATTCTATAAAACTGCCAAAGAACGAAAGAATTGTCGGGTCAAAATGACACCGTTGGATGTCAGGTTTAAGGCGGTGAGTATGACTGAAAAATTGAGTGTTTTTGGATGGGAATTGTGCTGAAAATGCGTTGAAAATCAATTTTTACAGCGAAATCCTTTTTTCTAAAGTTTTCCAGCCCAATTTACCGGAAAATCCAGGATTTTGGCCATTTTTGAGCTCGAAATCCGAATTTTAGACCAGAAAATTCGAAAATATCATGAAAATCTAACTAATTGTCGTGCCCGTTTAGTAGCAGGCACTCTCGGTGATGTTGGTTCAGTGGGATTTTGTTGGATAAATGATTTATTTAAGTATAGAAAGAGTAAAATTATAATAAAGAATAAGACGTGGGAAAATATGGGGAAATAAGGGAAGGTTGGAGAAGGAGGGAAAGTGTGGTTTGCAGTTGGGCAGCAGTGAGGGCAGCAGTTGGTGTAGGCGGTAGACAATATACGGAAGCTCTCCAAGAGCTTCCTTTTATAGGAGGTGATCAAGGCCAATTTCCAGTCTTATCCAGTTTTTTGGGCAATTACGCGTCCTCGGTGAAACGGATGTTCTCTTCCATTAAGGGGAAAGTTGCATTGTTTGATTGAACAGGTCTTCATGTTCTTTTTAATTGCTGCGACGGTGACGTGCGAATGAGGTTCCGCTTTTGTGGCGCCAAATGATCTAATCGCTGCGGTAGGCGCGACACTCCGGGCCTCGGGGATGATCGGTTCACGCAAGTGATTGTGTCAGAGATGATGCAATTG
>GL379978.1:112805-141528 GCA_000143925.2 Caenorhabditis brenneri
ACTTATCTCCACCATCCCCATAGCAGTTGAGAAATAGCAGTTGAGTAATTGCCGTGCTTTTCAGATCCCCGTCCCAAATTCTACGACCAAGAGGAGACGGGAGTGGTGTTCAACAACAACAAAGACTACCTAGTCTTCCGAACGCACTGCCTCGCCGCCGAATTTCTCGCCTTCTACATCGAGATCTTCTCCGAGGAGCGTAAACGCATCGGCGCCTGTTACGCCCTGCCATCGGCCCTCCAGGATGCCTCCGGTATCATCCATCTGCCCTTTATCAACTCCTCAGGACGCCCGATAGGGCAGGTCTCTATCGAGTACCTCTGTGTCAGAGCGTTGACTCGCCTGGACGGTCCCCAGTTGATGGATGAGACGTATTCTAGGCACTGGAAGAAACGGAATAACGCCCTGGAAGTGGGTCACCGGGGGGCGGGGAACTCGTATACAAAGTTTGCGATGGCTAGAGAAAATACCATCCATTCCCTGAATACCGCCGCGAAAAATGGAGCGGACTATGTGGAATTCGATGTTCAGCTGACGAAAGACCGAATCGCGGTGATCTATCATGACTTTCATGTGCTCGTTTCGGTGGCTCGGCGGGATGGACACGCCCTCCCGCCGATGAAAATGACCAGGGAGCAGATTGACTCGTCGAATCTTGACTTTCATGAGCTCCCGGTTAAAGATTTGAAGCTATCGCAGCTCAAACTGCTGATGTTGGATCATTTGAGCTTCCCGCAGAAGAAGGAGAACGTTAAAAAGCTCGTGGAGCAGGGCGAGGAGGAGGAGGACTTTAAGCCGTTTCCCACCTTGGTGGAGGCATTGACAAAAGTGGATCCGGATGTTGGATTCAATGTGGAAGTCAAGTATCCAATGATGCAGAATAATGGGGAGCATGAGTGTGATCACTACTTTGAGAGGAATCTTTTTGTGGATATTATCCTGGCTGACGTCCTGAAACACGCCGCCAATCGCCGCGTCATGTTCAGTAGTTTTGATCCGGATATCTGTTCGATGGTGGCGACGAAACAGAATAAGTACCCGGTGTTGTTCCTTTGTGTGGGGGAGACACAGAGGTACACGCCTTTTGTCGATCAGCGGACGAGTACGTCGATGACGGCGGTGAATTTTGCGGTGGGAGCGGATTTGTTGGTGGGTTTGGGGGCCAGGGGGGAAGGGGTGGGTGGGTTTGGGTGTCGAGGGGTGTTAGAGATGGGAGGGAAAGGAAGGCCGTTAGGAGCGGGGTAGAGAGAAATTCAGTTTTGAGCTGGAAAATTAAATTTTTAGGTTCGTATTCCCATTTTTGAGCCAAAAAAACTGATTTCTGGAGTTCTGGAAGCCATTTTTGAGGTCCAAAACTCATCTCGGATTTTGAAATTTCAACTGATCGCTCCAGAAAATTTCCAAGATCGAAACCTGGTTTTTGTATTCGAGAATTCTAAATTTGATCCCTAAGGTCGGTTTTTAGGCCCAAAAAATTTAGTTTTTCGCATACTTGGAAAATTTCGGCCCGGCCCGGATCGGTTTTTTTTTTGATCGGGAAAATTCGTTTATCGGCCCTAGAGCCTATTCAAATAAGGGATTCGGAACTTGGTTTACAGACTTTTGGGGTCGGAGAAATCGAAATTAGTTCCAAAAACGTATTTTTAGAGCCCGAAGTCTAAATTTTAGGCTCAAAAATTTATCTGAAAGTCAACAAGTTTTTTTTTGATCCGGAAAAGATATTTTTGAACTGGAAACCTGATTTTCAGGCTCTAAAATCCATATTTTTGTCTTGAAAACCCGCTTTTAGGCCGGGAAATCAAAATTTCAGCCCATGATTCGATTCTCAACGCCAGAACAGGGTTGAGAGCTTGAATTCCTGACTTGGACCTCTAAAACTTTTTTAAAGCCCAAAAAATGGATTTTTGAATCAAAAACCATCAGAAAACCCGATTTCTAAGCCGAAAAACAGACTTTTAAAACCAGAAATCAATTTTGAGATGAATAATATACCTTGGGAGCTCAGAACCACACTTTAGGCCCTACACTCAATTATAAGGCCTAAAACCCACCTTTCAAGTCTAGAAAAATAATTTTTCGGGCTCTGATTTGTGTTTCTAGGTTCATAAAGCAGTTTTTTTACCCAAAAAAACCATTTTTGTGCCCCCAAAAATCCATTTTACCCTCCAAAATCAACTCTTTACAGGGAGTGAATTTCAACTCGGAAGACTTGCTAAAAGATCCAATGCCCGTCAAAAAAGCGAATGAATTCGGAATGGTGACATTCGTTTGGGGAGAGGACCTGGATAAGAAAGAGAATATTCAATATTTCAAAAAAGAATTAGGAGTCGACGGAGTGATTTATGATCGAATCGGAGAAGAGGAACGACGTCGGAACGTCTTCATTGTGGAAAGAGAACAGAAAAGAGCTCTTTTGAGTTGCTCCGGGGCGAGTACCCCTCAAAGGGCACCCTCTCCGTCACCAGTCTCCTCAGAGAATAATAACTCATCGCCTCCTTTGAGTGCAAAGATTACAATCACACGGAATTCACAATCGGATTCTGCGCTTTTGGAGGAGAATGAGGATGATGTGGAGGTAAAAATTGCGGGAAAATAGCTGGAAATTGGCGGTTTTAGAGCCAAAAACTTTCAAAATAGAAGCATTTTGACTCAAAATAGTCCTGAAATGGTCTTTTTTAGCTTAAAATACCCCTACACGTTTGAATTGCCGCCGGACCGTCAGAACCGCCCGTTGTCCGATAGAGCGCCCTTACTGGGAGTCGCGGAACCGATTTTAGAGCCAAAAACGGTCAAAAATGAAGAATTCTGACTCAAAACAGTCCTAGAACCGTCTTTTTTGGCCTAAAATACCGTTCGAATTGCCGCCGGACCGTCAGAACCGCTCGTTATCCAATAGAGCGCACTTGCAAGAACCGCGAGAATTTTCCGAAAATTTTTTGGGGTTTTCCCTCAAAATTAGCTCGTTTTGATCTATGAATCCCTGCGAAAGTTTTTTTTCGTCTAATGGAGCGCACTTTCTGAATTTTTGAAAAAAAAACAGTTTTTCTGTCAAAAATTAGGATTTCCTGGCATTTTTACGGGAAAAAGCACAAAATGAGCCCCGAGAATCCACAATAAATTCAACTTTCACAAAAAAAATGTCAATTTGAATTCCCACCAATCAAATTTGTTCATTGGAGCGCACTTGCTCAATTTTCAAAAAATCCTGCGGTTTTTCGAATTTTTGCAATTTTCCGGTTAAAATTCGCCCGTTTTTAGTGGAATTTCGCGCATTTTTCGCTTCAAGACCCACATTGTTTTTCATAGCCAAAAAAATTTTTTTTCGCTTCAAGACCCTCAAAACTATCGATTTTTTTTTGCAGAGCATGACAGACAAATTGAACATTACTGGTTTCCAATCGGCACCCTTGGTCTCTACAAAGTAGCCACGTCATAACTGATTTTTATTGATTTATTGATTTTTCGCCCGGCCCCTCGATTATCGATTTTTCCCTCTCTAGTAATGCATTTTCAGTCATTTCATTTTTTTTTTCTTGAAAATGCAAATGCGCTCTATTGAGAATTGGAAGCAAACCTAAGCTCCGCCTCCCATGCTCAATGGAGCGCATTTGCATTTTGAACAATGTCCCCTCCTGCCTTTTCCCCACCTAATATTATTGTTTTTTTCCCATATATGATGATGATGATGAGCTTGTGTGCCACCCGTTTTAGTAGTTTTTAGTTATTTTTTCCTCGGCCTCGAAACACAAAAATTATGTGATTTATGCAATATAAAACCTTGAATTCATAGAGAGAGAAAAGTGAAGGAAACAAGACTACGGAAACTAGAAAACGACACTCGAAATCGAAATAGGGAAACCGAAACTACTTTAACATTAATAAAAGCTCTAACACAAAAATGGGCGGAAATCGGGCGGGAATTCAAATTAATTCAAACAAAAAATCTCGAAAAAGAAAATGGAAAAAATGCACAACGGTTTATGCTCTTCCGATGGCCTTGAGAAGATCGGCGGAGGTCTTGTATGGTTGGACGATCGTCTCGTCGATTGTTGCTCCGCGGACCTGGAAGATAGAGAGTGTGGAGGAGGAAGAATTGGTTTGGAGCAATCGCGCTCCATTGAGAATGTCGCGTTTCTCAATGGGGCGCAATAGCTCTGAAACGCCAATTTCGAGATTTCTAAGCAAACGCGCTCTATGGCTAACGCTTGAAATTGCACTAAAATCTGTGGCTGGAGAGTGAGAAGAACCAAGAGACGCAGAGAAGCTATACAACTATCTCTGCGTCCTTCACTCTGACACGCTGTTTTTGTGAATCAAACCAGTCGCGCTCCATTGAGAATATCGCGTTTCTCAATGGAGCGCAACTGCTTAAAGTCAGTGGAAATAGCAGTAAGACGCCATAGCTCAAAAACTCGGGCAATCGCGCTCCATTGATAAAAGGCTCAAAACTGTGCAAAATCAGCGCATAGAGAGCGTGTCAGAGTGACAGACGCAGTGAAGCTAGGCAACTATCTCTGCGTCTCTCCCTTTTAAAAACTATTTCCACGGATCATGAGCAATAGCACTCCATTGACAAAAAGAGTTTCTCAATGGAGCGCGATAGCTCAAAAACGCTTTTTTCGGGATTTTCGAGCAAACCCGCTCTATTGAAACTCAAAAACTAACCGCCTGAGCCTCAGTATTATGGTAGAGATCGACGTAAAGAGCCTCTGGCGGCAAAACTCCATCAGTGGTGGCAATCTTCAATGCCTCATCGACCTCCTTTCGAACCTCCTTATCGATCGCCTTGAGTTCCTCCTCAGTGGCCAAAGAGGACGTAATGATACGATCCTTGAATCCGGTGATTGGATCACGGGTCTTACGGACTTCTTGGATTTCGTCACGGGTACGGTAGGAGGTACCTGAAACGATGGGCGGTACTTCAGGAGGTTTTGGATAATTTACGGTAGGATTTTTCTCAATTGCTATTTCCTCAAGTGCTATTCTGGCTCATTTGCTATAGATCAAGTGCTATTTTTTCTAAATTCTAATGTCTCGAGTTCTATAGGGGCAATAGCACATGAGAAAAAGCAGATAAGCCAAAAAAAGGGCTTGATCACCCTGTAGCACTTTTATAGAAGATACTCAGCTATACTCAACTGCTATTTGTTCAACTGCTATTTGTTCAACTGCTACAGGGTGATTAAGTGCTATCTTTTGCTCCTTTGCTATAGATCAAGTGCTTTTTTTCCAATTTCAATGTCTCAACTGCTATTACTTTTGTCTCAAGTGCTATCATTACCTGGATCGGACATGGAATGTCCGTGATATCTATACGTGGCCATCTCCATCATAAGGGGTCCCTTGCCACTGTCACAGTACTCTTTAGCCCATTTGGTGGCTTCACGAACGGCGAGAATGTCCATTCCGTCGACCCAGATTCCGGGCACGTAGTCTCCTCTGGAAATTAGAGATTGTGGGAATGTGAGAGACGCAGACGAAAAAGACCTTTTTGGAACTTTTTGGACTCAGTTTACTGTTTTTGAGCTATTTTTTGAGAAAAAAAAGATTTTTCGGGTATACAAACGAGGTTCTAAGCCAAAAAGTCTACTTTTGAGGTTTTGAGATCCAGCAACGGACAAAAAAGAGTTCTTGGGCTTGAAAATCGAGTTTTGTAGCCGAAAATTAGGTTTTTGAGCCTAGAAATGGTTTTTCGAGTCAGAAAATGTGTTTTCAAGCTGGAAATCAAGAAAACTGTTGTACCTGGTATAATATTCAGTGGAAGCAGAGGAACGCTCAACGGCAGTTCCCATTCCGAATCCGTTGTTTTCGCAGACGAAAAGAACTGGCAAATCCCAGAGTTTGGCCATATTGGTGGCCTCGAATAGTTGTCCTTGATTGGCGGCTCCGTCTCCGTACAAAGTGATGCACACGTTCTTTTGCTCACTGAAAATATGGAAGGAAATGATGGTTTGGAGGTGGGAAATTGGGGTTTTTTGGGTTTATGGACAGGATTTTTGAAGAATTTGTGGATTTTCCAATGATTTTGGGCCATAAAATTGTCATTTTTGTAGGTATTTTCCAAAAAAATTGCCAAAAAAAAGTCATAAATATACCGAGTTTCTGAGACAAAATTCAAAACATTTCGGTTAATTTTCGGTGGTTTTTATCTCCGGAAACTAGGGAAATAAGCTCAAAAAATGCAATTTTTCGGGATTTCTTAGCGGAATCAGGAAATTTCCTGCAGAAAAAGTTCCAAGTTTTGCAGTTGGCAAGAAACTTGCCGAAATTTCAAAGGTTTATGAAGAAAAAATTCAAAAAAGCACCTCAAAATTCGATTTTTGTGATTTTTGGGCAAAAAATGTCATTATTGATGGTTTTCCGCTCAAAAATCATCGAAAAATTGTCGATTTTCGTCATTTTTCAGAGATTTTGAATGCAAAATCGAAAAAAAAAATCTTTTCGGGATTTCTTTGAATTCAAGCTATTTTCCTGAAAAAAAAAATGGTTTTGAGGCAAAAACAGAACAAATTTCGACAGTTCTAGCTAGCCATTGCCTGAAAATTCGAATTTTCCTGCTGAAATATATAAAAATTGCCAGAAATATCAATTTTTAAGGAAAAAATTAAGAAATTCGAGATTTCAGCCAATATTGACGGTCAAAAAACGTTGAAAATCGGCTAATCCTCCCAGAAGCATGGTAGTGCCGAGACTTAGGAACTTCGAATCGAAAAAAGAAAAATTCCGATTTTCGACGAAAAAATAATACAATCAGGTCGAATTTTCAGCTTTCGAGGGGAAATTCGAGGGGAAATTTTGTTAGAAAATGGAAAAAGAATCCGATTTTTCGACGAATTTTCAATTTTTTGAGGTCCAAATCTAACAATTTAGTCTGATTTTCGTCAGGTTTCGCCCCGAATCCCTATCCTACACACCGATATTTCATGGCCAACGCGACACCAGCTCCAAGTGGCTGTTGTGCTCCAACAATTCCGTTTCCTCCGTAGAAATTCTTGGTGTACATGTGCATGGATCCACCCTTTCCGTGCACATTTCCAGCCATTCTTCCGGTGAGCTCAGCGAGCACCTCAGTGACAGTGGCACCAAGGAGCCACGTCCATCCGTGGCATCGGTAGGCGGTGATGACAGCGTCACCATCGGTCATAGCGGCCTTCATTCCGACGGCACAGGCCTCTTGTCCCGAGTACAAATGACAGAATCCGCGGATTTTCTTCTCTTTGTAAAGATTTCCGGCGGCGGATTCCATACGACGAATCACCTGCATATCACGGTAGTACTTGAGGGCGTCCTCCTTATTCAAAGTGACTGAGGTGGCCGGTCCACTGTCCAGCTTATGCAATTTGCATGGTTTCGTGTGAAATGACACCTCCGTACTGGCGAGGCGAACTTGTTGGGTGGCTAGGGCCGCTGGGCCGCGAAGCGATTGAATCTGACGTGCGAATAGCGCCATTGTTTGTGTCCAGATGCGTTCCAGGTGTACCAAGCTACTGAAAAAAAATTGGGAATTTAGGAGTGGAAAAATGGGAAAAATTGGGGAATTTTGGGCGGTTCAGTTTGATTTTTTGGTGAAAATTTGGATAAAAATTTCGAAAATTCGCTGAAAAACCGATTTTTCCCAGAAAAAAACCAGACAAGATGCGCTAAAAATCACCGAAAAAAATTGCTCGCTACCGTACCCTTTCAAGGCGCATGCCTATTACCGCCTGTTGGGTCTCGCCACGTTCAAGAATTTTTATCACTTTTCTCGGATTTTTTGACAAAAACTGCTTTTTTACACAGAAAAACTAAGATTTCATCGATAAATACCCAAAAAAATCATTTTTCTCAAAATCTTCTGAAAAATTGCAGTTTTGCGACGATTTTTAGACAAAAACTCAAAAAAAAAGGTCACAGATCCCTTCAAAGGAACATGCACAAGATAAGCTGGGTCTCGTCACGATTTCAAGGTTACTGTTGCCTTTTTCTAGAAATCGCAATTTCCAGCCAAAAATTTGGAATTTTCAGCGTAAAAAAGCGATTTTTGACGGATTTTCTTCGGATTTTTCGCAAAATTGGAGGAAATTGAATTTTTGCCAGCTAAACAACCTGATTTTCAGACCTAAAAACTCAAATTTCACCGATTTTTTCCCAATTTTTCACCCTCAAACTCATTCCGCCCATATTTCGGGGTAAAACGGATCGCGGGGAAAATCAAAATTAATACGAAAAAACATGTCAAATAATCACAAAAAGCCACAACGGATAACCTACAGGAATTTTGTCATTCGCAACAAATTGCGGCGAAAATTCTAAAATTTGAAAAATCGATAAAAAGGAAGAAACACGAAAATATTAGCAAGAAGAATATAGAATAATCGGTCAGAAAACCAGATTTCAAGGCAAAAAAATCGTAAAAATAGGGGAAAATCAATGATTTATTCTTTGACATTGATTGGGGGATATTGGTTACTCATGTTGGAATGATGAGAAACGTAAGCTTGGAGGGAGGGGAAAGAAGAGGCAAGTAATTTAAGAAAAATGATTTAAAAATCCCAAGAAAAAAAAACAGAAATTTAAATAGTTTTGATGAAAAACCCACAAAGAGACCAGGATTTTCTCAGATTTACAGACACTTTTTAGGAGTTATAATAGGAAAAAGAAGGGGAAATGTAATAAATTTAAAGTTACAATAAAAACAAGTGCAAACCGAAACGTCGCGGAGCCAAGATTACAGAAAAATGAGCGGAAAATGGGGTGAAAACAGAGAAAAATAGCAAGAAATTATTTCTTCGAATTCCTCTTCTGAATCTTCCACTCCTCTAGCTTCGCCTTCAACTCCACATCTGGCACCAGCTCCGCCTGTGTCAATGGAGCGCGATTGAACGGATTGTTCGGCGTCGAGAGGAGATGACGTTCGATGACCGCACGATCCATAACGTGTCCGGAGGGCAGTTTGACTGGGTCCTCCATGATCGCATCCATGATTGGGTCCTTGAATTCTTCGGGAACGTCGTCGTACTCTTCCTCCAGCAGCGCCTTCGCATCGTACTCCTTTTTGACGTCTTCGGCGAGATTTTCAAAACGCTCCATCACACTGAATCCAAGGATAGCTTTTTGTTTCAGCTGGGCGATGGAATCGCTGAAGAAGGTCGGCGTATACGTTCTCTGGAAAAAAAACGAACTGGTTGGAGGGAAATCGGTTAATTTGATAAGATTTAGGAGCTCGGCGGGATCAATTTGGAGAACTTTTGGTGGCTTTTGGAGCATTTTGGACAGCTTTAGGCCAAAATTGGATTATTTTTCACCATTCCAAGCCAAGTTTGGAGCAATTTACGCAAAATTCAGATTTTCAGCCGAACTTGAACCGTTTTCGTTCGGAATTCGACTATTTTGGGCCAAATTTGACTTATTGATAGCTGAATTTGACCCATTTCGGTCCAAAAATTGCGTCAAATTTGTGAAATTAAAAAAAAACAAATTTAGGTAGATGCTCAACTGCTATGAAATCTACTGCTATATCTCAACTGCTATGTTCGGCTCTTCTGCTATGGATCAACTGCTATTTTCGCCATGTATCAACTGCTATGGCTGTAGCAGTTGATCCATAGCAGTTGAGTATTTCCCCCGAATATGGTCAATTTTGGGTCAAATTTGTGAAATTCTGAGCCAAATATAGGCTATTTTCATACAAAATTCGACCATTTTAAGTCTGTTTTTGGCTAAACACGGCTCTCTTCTATGGAAAAATTTTCCAAAAAAAAAAAACCAACCTCATCATATGCGATAAATTTGATGAAAGCCGGCACATGCAATCCCAAGTAGATATTGATGAGCAAACTGACGAACTCTCTCGGCTTCCATCCATAACTGGCCGGGTCTTTCACCAAGAAATCCTGTCGATTACTACCCAGCAGTTGGGATAGGTTGTGGTTGAGCATTGCGGCGAGTCGTTCTCCAAGAGCCGGCGTTCGGAATGGTTCGGGAGAGTTTTCGGTGATGGAAAAGAGCAATTCCAGGTTGCTTTTGGCGGTGCCGAGCCATCCTGTCACTTTGTTTTCCGCCTCGTCGAGTTGTCCGAGGTCTTGGTTATTCAATTGTTCGCCTCTGGAAATAGGAAAGAGATTAGAGGATTAATTAGCTTTCGAAGAGGGAAAATCGGTAATTTTTGGCGTTTTTCATTTGGAAAAACCGGGAAACTAGGTAATTTTGCTGGTTTTTCGGCAGGAAAATGAATCAGAAAACCTCAAATTCGGGCCAATTTTTATTACAAAAGTTTACGAAAAGAGAAAATTCCTGTCCAAGTCGAAAAAAAAAATTTTGAGGTGAAAATTGTCAAAAACCGTCACTTTTGCCAAAAAATGACTATAAAAATTCTGAAAATGTCTCCGAAAACGGCAGAGCAATCTAGACTTGAAAATAAGATTTTTGGCACATTTGGGACCGGGACTCAACAAAAAAAGGCGAAAATCAGAGCTAAAATGGTCGAAAGGAGCTAGAAAACGGGTTTTTGAGCCTAAAATATCTGGAAACGCTTAAAATTCACACCGGAACCAGTGAAAAACACCAAAAAAACTGTGAAATTGGTCAAAAGTGGACAGGGATTCTGGAAGTTTTTCAGCGGTTTTTTGAGCCTGAAATGGGTGAAAATGCTCAAAAAACCCGCATTTTTGGCCAAAATACTTCAAATGTTGGTCAAAATTACTGGAAAAAAGGCCGGAAAACGCCAAAAATCTATCTAAAACCTCCTAAAAACGCTCCACAAACAGAACTTACTGGGCCATCTTTCTCTCGATCTCATGCACTCCCTTCAGTCCGGAGAGGCTTTCATCGATACACCACGTGGCGTCGTTGATCACCATATTAACGAATCTGATGAATTCGGGACCACACTCGCGGGCCATATCCATGAATTTCGCCTTATAGTACATATCGTCGCCCATCTTCTTCAACATGTCCTGAATATTTCCACGGACATTGTATTTCTCGTAGAATTCGCCGCTATCCTCAAAATCCGAATAGAATTTGATCATCGCATTCAGTAGTCGCTGCTGGGACATTCGCAAATTCACAACGTTATACCAGAGGGGCGGTTGAAGGGTGGCGAGTAGGCGGACCAATTTCGATACCAGGTATGGGCTCTTGACGTACTCATAATGGCTGAAAATCACTGTCGACTGTTGAATCGCCTCGGTGGCTCTTTCCATGAGAATTTCCGGAGCGAATTGGAGAGAGTATGTGTAAAAATCCAATACATCTTCCAGGTAGTGCTCCGGATACGCGCAGAACAGTTGAGTGGGCTCCTGGGGGAATTGGCTATCGTCACCCATCAAATTCAGGTCGGCACACAACGCCTTCATCACAATTTTCAGCTGTTTCGCAGCGAAATCGAAGGCGGACGCCTGAAGTGTCGGATCCATGACCTCCGTTTTAACACACAACAAATGCAGGGAAATGTTTTTGTATTGTTTCTCCTTCTGCTTAAGCTCCTGCTCTAACTTTTTTCGGTTTGTTTCCCTTGTGCAGTTTTGGAGCTTCTCGCGGGTCCGATCCACTCGTTTCTTCGCGTCCTTCGCCTTTCGGGAGTATTCGACGATGGTTCGGATGAGCGGTGGGAAGAAGAGCTTCTGAGCGGCCATCGTCAGGAAGAAGCATACGCTCGAGAAGTCATGTTCCACTTGGTGGTCAGCTGAAAAATTGAAGCGTTTGGAGGGGAAAATGGGAAGTTTTTGGGTGGAGATAAAGGGGTTTGTTTGAGGGTTTCGGACCTAAAATCAGGAAGTGTTTAATCGAAAAAAAAGTGGTCTTTGCGTCAAAAAAAATTGATTCTCGAGGGATTTGGCACTAAAATCGAAATTTTTTTTGATAGAAAAAAGCGATTTTGGTGTGAATAGAACAGGTTTTCGAAGGTTTTGGTTCTAAAATTGAGGAGTTTTCACTTGAAAAGGATGGTTTTTCCGTCAAAACCCCTAGTTTTTAGAGGAATTTGCTATCAAAAATGAGGATTTCAGAATTCATTGGCCAAGAAAAATAAACTATTTGGGGAATTGCTGGTCTCAATTTACAGCTTTTTGGTGTGTTTTAGTCTGAAAATGGGGTTTTTTCGAAGCCAAAAGCCAAACTTTTGTGCGTTTTTGTCACGAAATAGGAGTCCATTCTAGAAATTTCATTTTCAGAAAATCCGCTCATTTCCAGGTGATTTTTACATCAAAAATGTCTTTTTATGACAAAAAAAATCATGGAATTAGAAAATGGAGATTCGAATGAAAAAAACGCGTCTCAAATTGGCAAATTTGGCTTTACAACTCTGATTTTTTCAGGCCAAAAATAGGGAAAATCGGCAGTGATTTCGCTGAGGAAAACCAGCCCGACACCGGTCAAAAATAGGCTTTCACCAGGTCGAAAATTGACGATATCCTAGTTTTTTCCCAGCAGAAATAGATTTTCATCGTTATAAACCCCTCAAATCACTGAAAACCTACCATATTGCGCGGAAAACGCCGCCGCCACCGACTCATCCATCTTCAATCTTGTTTCCTTTGTAATGTCAGTCAAAGTGTCCGGCAAGAATGGGTATTCCATCTGGATCTTGGCCAGATCGATCTCCTCCGTTAACCGATACATCACAGATAAGAAGTTGCCCATACAACTGTTTCTCACATTTGCCATGAAGTTGGCCATGAAATGATCATCGACAGTCTCGGCGGCGTCATATTGTGCTCGAGATCTCTGATGATTCACCGAAATGAACGTGGCCATCCATTTCATCAGGATATTTCTTGTGGCGGCCTCAGCGGCGATGGGATGAATGAGCTGGTGGAGTCCGTGTCGAATCGAGGAGAGCCTAGCGAGATACTGCATTTGCTCTATGAGCGCCGAATGCTTGCGCGCCTCATCTCCCATGTCGTCAAAAATCTTCAAATTCACCGCTTGATGCTCCAAATCAAGACCGTGGAGAAAAAACGGTCCAAGATAAGATTTTTCTGCGAATTTTCGTCCGATGAAGAGCTCGGTGGGCAAAAAGTCGGGGCGGCTCGTAAGCACCTTGCAGAGTGGTGGAGGATCGTTATCGTTCAGTCGGATCGTCAAGAGGGTGTTCATCACTCGGAGAATGTCACGCGAGATGTCATCGGAATCCTTTTTGAATGGCAGGTCCAGGTAACCATCTCGGAGCACTTCGAAGATCGGGTTGAACACCTCATTCACCGCTTCCTCGTCACAATGCTCCAGGAGAGATCGAAGGAATGTGCACGAGACGGTCTCCTTGAGAAGACGTCCAACGAATACGAGGCAGGCACAACAGGCATTGAATTTTTTGCCTAGTTTTCCTTCTATTTGCATATTTATGAAGACGGAGACGATTGCAGTCTTGATAGTCTCGATTGTGCTCTTTGAGTGATCGCTGGTGGTGGTCTGGAAAATAGATGGGTTAGGGGTTAGGTAGGGGAAGTCGCTGGTTTTGGGATTGAAAATTTGGGTTTTTGGGCTTTTTTTTTAGCTATGTTGGCTTCTTCTGGCAAATCTAAGCTCCAGAATGACGATTTCAGCAATTTTAGGCTCGAGAAACTGAAATCGAGCAGTTTTAAGCTCCAGACACGGAAATTGAGTGATTTTGAGCTCCAGAAAACAAATTTGAGCAGCTTTGAGCTCCAATAACGAGAAAAACAAGCTTCTGGGCAGTTTCAAACTGCCGAAAACGAGGTTTGAGCCATTCTGAGCTGCAGAACCGAGATTTTAGAGATTTTAGGCTCCGGAAATCAGATTTGAGCAAATCTGAGCACTAGAAACAGAGTTTTAGGAGATTTTGAGCTTTCGAAACGAGAAAATTGGGCTTTTGGGTAATATTGAGCTCCAGAAACGAAACGCGAGCATCCATTAGCTCCAGAAACGAAATACGAGTATTTTCGAGCTCCAGAAACGAGATTCGAATGGCTATAAGCTCCAGTATCACATTTTGATTGAATCTGAGCTTCAGAAACGAAAATTGTGGTATTTTGAGCTGCTGAAACCGAATTTGAGCAGTTTTGAGCTCGTAAAAAAGAAATCGAGCACTCAAAATGGATCGTGGGATTTAAAACTTGGGAAACTGCACAAAAGTAAAGCAGGAGCTTCTTATTTTCGACTCGTATGGCTATACTATTCCGGGCAAAGAAAATAACGCTTTTGGGGTGATTTTTAGAGCGAAAATTACACTTTTTGAGCAAAAATTTACTGGAAAAAAAGCGCTTTTTTCGACTAAAACAGTCGATTCCAGCTAGCTTCGGGTGGTTTGAGCTCTTGAGATTTTTTGTGCGAAAATACTGTTTTGGCGGAAATTCTGAGCAATTTCAGTTATATTGGACTATATACCGTCAGAAAGCACTGATTTGTAAAAAATTGAGCTGCAATCTCGATTTTGCAGCCAAAAACTGAGAAATTAAGCTTGTTTATGCTCTGGAACAAGTTTCGCTCGTCAATTGGATTTTGAGCCACGTTTTGAAGCTTATTTTAGCTCAAAAACAGAATAATTGAGCTGGTTTGAACTCTGGAAGCAAAAAAATGGGACCGCTGCCTTCTCTGGCGGAAAAATGCCATTCTAGGCTGCATTTTTCCACCATTTCACCCTAATTTTGTTCAAATTTAACACCGGACTCACCTTTTCTAATTCATTGTCGCACTTGGCAAAAGCGAACAACAAGAACTCGATGGCGTCCTCCTCCCGGCACCCGCTAACCTTCGAGACGTCTTTGAACTTATAGAGACGACGAGACGACGCCCTCCGATGACCCTCTTGTGACAGCAGAACGAGTTTGGTGAGAATCTCGGTGATATTGGACTGTAGTGACTGCGAAGACACATCAAACGTCCATTGTTGAACAGCTTTGATCGCGTCGGCGTTGCGTACCACTTTTTGATCGGATTTTCCCTCCAAATCGAAGAGGCTGAGCAGAAAATCGCGTGCTACTTCGGCGGTGACGTCTGTCTGGAATGGAGGAGGTTTAGAAGCGACTTTTCTTGAAAATAACCTACCATGGCCACATCACTCGTGTCCATTCCTTTTTGTAGATCACCGATCGCTGAGTCGTCGATCATTTTGGTTCGATTTCTGGAATGTTTTCTGTTTTTTGCAGGAAATTCGTCGTGAAAATCACGTGATTTTTTGATAAGGAATGTGCTCAGAGGGAGGTTGTGGAATTAGTTCACGGTTTTTAGCAGAGTTCACGATTTTATTCAAATTGTACTGAGCAAAAATTCGAGAATTTTGATGAACCCCAATCCACGAAAACCACGTTTTCATCTGGATCACGGATGTAAAACCCCCGATTTTTGTTCAGTACAATTTGAATAAAATCGTCAACTCTGCTAAAAACTATGCACTACGATGCTATGCGTTCCGAAATTTTTTCAAAGGAATTCCACAAACTCTCTCTGAGTGGCGTTGGAATCATTTTTAGAAGAAGAAAAAATCAGAAAAAAAATGTTTGGGGACAACGAAAAAAAAAAACGAAGAATCGATAGAAAACTAGAGCCGCCCCAATATAAAATTGTTATTCGCAATGAATGATTTTTGAAGAAAGTCAAGGGAAAAATGGAGACGGTCTTGTGATTCTGGAAAAAAAATAAAATCGAAACCCAGTGGATTCTTTTTAAACTTTTTAAAAAGGCGAATTGGATTTTCGAATGCTAAATTGTGAATTTTTGTGCTAAAATTTAGTTTTTTCACGAGAAAAAACCAAAAATTTGTTTTCTTTTTCAGTTTTTCGAATGAATTTTGTTTGTTTTCGAATGAACTTTGTGGAAAAACGATGAGAAATTTTGAACTTTTCTGATCGGAAAATTGGATTTCGAAAGTTTAACGGAAGAAATTGCCGTATATACTACAAAAAAAACGGAATATGACCAAAATTCGGAGCAAAATAGCCGATTTTTAGATTTTTTGTGAAAAAATTGCGATTTTCGACAAAACGTTGTTGAATTTTCTGCTAAATTTTAGGAGTTTTAGCGCTCTTATGACAATTTTCAGGGGAAACCAACTAAAAATCTACTTTTCCAGCTAAAAAATCGTGAGAAATCTCAAAAAATGATGAGAAATGGCAAAAAGATAATATGATGACAGTAGTCCAAAACTAAAGGCGCATGAACAAAGCCCGAGAAAATGAGAAAACCGTTGTGAGACCCACCAAAGACAGGCATGTTCCTTTGAAGTACGGTAATTTTTCAGACTGTTTTTTCTCATTTTTCTTCAATTTTTCAGCGAAAATTTTTTGTTTTTGAGAGGGAGAAATTGAAAATTGAGCAAAAATACGTTTTTGAGGAATGTCACGAGAAAAATGCAAATGGTCTTGTGATTTCGGTCAAAAAATCAAAAATGAAGAGGGTTTCGAACTTTTCAAGAAGGGAAATTTGATTTTTGAAGGCCCAACGCACGGAATTGCAGTATTTCTTACAAAAAAAACGGAGAAATGACAAAAATTCGCAACAAAAAACCGATTTTCAGATTTTCTGTACAAAAATGCGATTTTCGGCAGAATTTTGCTGATTTTTCTTCTAAATTCAAGCATTTTCAGCACTCCGATGACAATTTTCAGGTAAAAACAACGAAAAATCTACTTTTCCAGCGAAAAAAGTCTGAGAAATGACAAAAACGATGAGAAATGGAGAAAAGAAAATATGAGGACATTACCGTAGCATTAAAGGCGCACGAACAAAACCCGAAAAAATGAGGAAGGCCGCTGTGAGACCCAGACATGTTCCTTTGAAGTACGGTAGTTTTTAAGGAATTTTTCACATTTTTTTCGGGTTTCCACCGATTATACTGCAAAAATGACGGCTTTGAAGCGAAAAAAAATCGTTTTTCACATCGAAAACAGGGTTTCTGCAGTATTTTTGTAGTGTTTTCCCTAACTTTTATAAAAATTGCATTTATTTCAAAAAAGTGATCATCAATTATATTGCAAAAAGAGATATCAAAAAACATGAAACTAATTAAATTCAAAAATAAAAAAGAAATTAAACTCTGCGAGGACGAGCTCTCAAATGAGCGAAAATCTCGTTGTCGGACTTGAACTGGGTCTCGAACGGATCGTCGAACTTGCATCCGATACGGTAGTTGACGGTGGAGTTTAAGCATTTTCCGGAGCGCCAGAGCACGTGCTCATCATTCCGTTTCTCCACCTGATAGGTGATGAAGTTGAAGCAGGCACGGTGCCCTTGATCAATGTAGGAGATGAAGACGTCCTCCTGGAATAGTGGAGATGATTTGTGGAAGCCTATTATAAAAGCACAGTACGCAGCCAAAGTTTTCTAAAGGCGCATGGCCTTTTCCCGCCACGAAAAGTGACTGCCACCATTGCTATAGTAGGGTAGATACTCAACTGCTATGGGGATGATCAACTGCTATGCTGTAACTACTAGTGTCTCATCTGCTAAATTCGGCTCTTCTGCTATGGATCAACTGCTCTAGCCATAGCAGATGAGACATCAGACGTGGCCAAAATAGCAGTTGATCCATAGCAGAAAAGCCAAGGATAGTAATTGAGACAATAGCTATAGCAACTGAAACAATAGCAGTTACAACATAGCAGTTGACCCATAGCAGTTGAGAAATAGCAGTAGAGATACATAGCAGATGATAGCAGATCTACCCTTGCTTCTGGTTTTGAGCTGAAAATCACGATTTTCGGCAAAAAAATGAAAGTTTTTTTTTTGTCCAAGTTGTCCAAGTTACGGTAGTGTATTTTTCGCGAGCTTTCGAACTTTCAGTGAGTTTAGGCGCTGTAGAACATAATGCAAAAGTGCTCAATGGCAAGACGTCGGTGGAGCGCATTTTCTTTGAAAACCATATCGCGCGGCGATTCAAATTGCCCAGAATTTGAGCAAAAATTGACTAATTTTTGAGCCTATAGGCAAGCGCGCTCCATGGAGAAATAACCAATTTCCGGGAAAAAATTTGAAATTTCAGTGACCTTTTCGAAAAACGCAAACGTGCTCCATGGTCAAATCTGCTCGAGATCGCCGATGGGGCGCATTTGCTACACAAAAGATCGTTCGGCAACTCAAATCGTTTTTCTTAAAATCGAAAATTTTTCTCAGGACTGCAAGCGCGCTCCACGGTAACGGATTTTGAATTTCGTAAACTAAATTGTCGTGAAATACAGTGCCAAATCCGCGATCACCACCACAACAAATCGCATAAAAACAGAACAATGCAAGCGCGCTCTATGGCAAAACTGTTAAGTTTTAGCGGGAATTCAAATTTCTTTTGAAAAAAATTCGTTGGATTTTTTCACTAATTTTTAACTGCCCTTCGAGACAAAAATTATTCTATTGAAAAAAAATTAAGCAGTGGGTCTCGCCGCGAAAACGAGGCCTAACTGACCAGTCAGAATGGTCCAAAAGCTAGTCAGAATGGTCCAAAAACAAAGTTTCTAGCTCAACTTTGAACCAAGTTATGCGCCTTTGAAGCTGGAGGCGAGACAGCAGAGAAAGAGACAGTCGTTTTCTCTGCCACCTCTCACTCTCCCACTTTCAAATTTAACGGCGCATAACTCGCTTCAAAATAGAGCTTTTGAGCTGGTTTTTTGACCATTCCAGTCATTGAGCGATGAACTCCAAAAATAGACAAAATTGAATTTCTAGGCCACGGCCACGAAAAGTTCGGCCACCAAACTTCGAAGAAGAATAACCCTCTTCAAAATTGAGCTCTTCGAACGGTTCTTGGACCATTATGAAGGAATTTTTGAGGACTTCTCAGCGGTTTAAAGAACGAATTCAGAAAAATTTGGTTTTCGGAATTCTAGGCCACGGCCACGAAAAGTTCGGAATTTTTTTCTATGATCAAGCCTCAATCTCCGATATTTTCAGGAACTGCAAATTCAAAAACTACCTCCACGAATGCAAAATCGTCAAGTTGGCAGTTGACCCAAAGGACCGAAAAAACGGTCTGGACAACCTGATGAATGTTCTGAAAGAGAGCAACGTGCCTAACTCCACATTGACATATTGTAAGGGAAAGTGTTCCCTTATTTGGGTAACCCCAGTTACCACCCATGACATCATCCTAGAAGCCCAAGAGTCCAAGGTACACATCCCATCTCCCGCACATCCTTGGACAGTCTGTGCTGACACACCGGAAGAGCCTCCTCATTTCACGCGCTCTCTTCGCCTCTTCTCACATCCCGGGTCAAAGTCGGCAGTGGCCGTCAGGAGGATTTCGTCATGTTCCGGATTCCTGACTTTCGTCGTGGAATTCTCCATCATGGATTTGTCATCATTTCTGCCGTCATCCACACGGATTCCAGACAAGCTGCTCCAGGCCCCGCCCATCGCCCACATCATCTCAACAGTATAAATATGATCTCACTCGCCTTATTCCCAACCATGATCTCTCTTGACTTATTCTCTATTGTAATTCACTGGTCTCTAAATAAATTAGTAGTTGATGTACAAGTGTGTTTGGTCTTCGACATCTGCAGGAACGGAAGAACAGATCCCGTTGAGGTCTGAGTCTACGTTCGGGAACGAAACCATAAGATATAATAGGTTCAAACCTATTGTATTTACTATATATCGAAAAATCTGCGTTGGAAGGGAAGACTCAGCATGCCACCTATGATTCTGATGCTCATGACGTGGTGAAAAAACAAATCGAAACGGATAAAACGATGAGGGAATGGCTCAAGAGGATATATTATTTGGATTTTGTCATTTTTGATTTCGATAGGACACTTATTGATAGTTTGCATTGTATTTTGAGAATTTTTAGCGTTTTCTTGAAGGATCTCACTTTTTTATTTGGTCAGTTAAGCCCCGTTTTCGCGGCGAGACCCACTGCTTAATTTTTTTTCAATAGAATAATTTTTGTCTCGAAGGGCAGTTAAAAATTAGTGAAAAAATCCAACGAATTTTTTTCAAAAGAAATTTGAATTCCCGCTAAAACTTAACAGTTTTGCCATGGAGCGCGCTTGCATTGTTCTGTTTTTATGCGATTTGTTGTGATGGTGATCGCGGATTTGGCACTGTATTTCACGACAATTTAGTTTACGAAATTCAAAATCCGTTACCGTGGAGCGCGCTTGCAGTCCTGAGAAAAATTTTCGATTTTAAGAAAAACGATTTGAGTTGCCGAACGATCTTTTGTGTAGCAAATTTTTTTGAATAACCGAAATTCAAAAAAAAACCCGAGTAAAAAAATACAACCGAGCTGATATGATGCAATATAAAACTCTGTCTCTATACACAAAAACGTACAAAAATTTTCAAAAATCGAAAAAAAACAAAAAATCGATTAATCTTGAACAATAATCGGATCCGTCGATTCGACAGAATCATTGTCTGCTGCGCCTTGACTACCGTACTCCCCAGCGGAGGCGGCGGCTTTCGGTGCCAGTGGATTGTCGAAACCTACGTATTCGTTATGGGGAACCTGGAAAAAATTAATTTGGAATTTTGGAAAAAAAATTTTGGGTCTCGAGTGGAATTTAGTGGGGTGGCCTTCAATTAGAGTTATTGTTTTTAAAATAACTGAAAAAATCGGTTGATGAGTACTTAGAAAAACTGGAAAATCGATATTTTCAAAACCTTTATTGATTTTTAAAAACGAGTCATTTCCTGTTTCTCGGGGTGCACCACCACTTTCTTCTGCAATTGGGACTCTATTAGAAGGGCACCGCTTCGGGGTGGTTTAAAGGCGCATGGGTCTCACCACGATTTGGAAAGTTTTTACTGTAGAACTTTTTGATCTTTTCAAAAGCCGTTGTTAGGCCATTTCAGGCTTTTTATAGGCTGATTTCGGGCTGTTTTCAGAACGATTTCAGGCCAATTTTAGGCTGTTGTAGGCTTATTTCAAACCTTTTCTAGACCAGTTTTAGGTCTATTCGAGGACGATTTAAGTCTTGTTTCAGGCCATTTTTGATCCGATGTCAGGCCGTTTTCCGGTCAAATGCATCCGAATTTCACGAAAAATAAACCGTAAAAGACTGAAATTTGGTTCGAAAACTGCCTGAAATCAGCCCAAAATAGCCTGAGAAGTGCCCGGAATCGGCTTGAAATCAGCCTAAAATTGGTCTAAAAATATAATTTTAGACCCATTTCAGGCCAATTAAGTTGTTTTTAGTCCCATCGCATGCCTATTTAGGTAGTCTCATGGTTTTCTTTAGACCGTTTTCAGGCCATTTTTAAGCTTTTCTTAGGTCGATTTTTGACGATTTTAGGTCTCTTCCTTCCGACCTTAAGCCCATGCCAGTCCCTGAAATTTTCCTAAACCATCCTGAATATCAGCTACAAACGCCCTGAAAACCGCCCAAAACCAGTCTAAAAACAGTCGAAATCTGACCTGAAATTGTCCTGAAATCGGCTCGAAATTTACCTAAAACATACCTAAAATAGACCTAAAAATAACTTTGAAATCCCTTTCGAAGAGCGTAGACCTCCATGCGCCTTTAAACTAATTGGTGACTCTCATGAAATATTGCTCAAATAGAACTACCAAAACTAGCCAAAACCTCTAGTAAAATAGCATGACCACTACTCATCTCCGCATCCCTATAAAGTACATAATGTTGAATCATAAAGATGATATCGAAGAAGATGGACACAAAACCGAGTCCGAATTTCACCGGATTCGCATAGAATGCCGACCAATCGGCCACGTTGATCGCCTGAAGGACCATTTGGAGGATGTCGAGAGAGCCGCCCGTGAAGTCCAACAATATGTTGCCGATCGACCAGTCGACTGTCGATTGACGGGTGTAGTTGAAGTAGGCCTGAAGTTACGGGGTTTGTGGACTTCCTGTCAGGTCTTACGACAGTTTTTTTTTTGGTAGGAATTTTGAATTCCCGCCAAAATACTGTGGTTTAGCAGTGAAGCGCGTTTGCATTAGATTGTTTGCCTGTGATTCGTTGTGGTGGTGTTTGCGGACTTGACGCTTTGTCCTACGATCGCAGAATATTCAAACGCCCGCCAAACTCGAAAATTTCGCTATGGAGCGCGCTTGCACTTTTTCGTGGTGTCATTCACGGACCTGGCACTGTATTTCACGACAATGCAGTGTCCGAATCTCAAACTTCTGCCGAAGCTCAGCGGTTTTGCCATGGAGCACGCTTGCATTTTTTTGTTTGTCGGCGATGTTTCGTGGTGCTGTTTGCGGACTTCGCGTCATGTTTCACGACAGTTTTTTTTTCGAAACGTAAATTTGAATTTCCGCCCAAAACTTTGCTGTTTTGTATTGGAGCGCGTTTGCACCAACCTTCTAGTCTGAGATTTTTGTACGGGTGTTTGCGCTATATTTTCCGAAAATTTGTTTGCAGGAAATTCAAATTCCCGCCAAAACTCTGCGGTTTAACAGTGGAGCGCGATAGCATGTGCCTTCAAGTGCGCTCCACTGAACATAATTTGGACCGCCGGGCAATCTACCGTACCCGTAATTTCCAGAGTAGTGGTGTTTGCGTACTTTACCCTATTATTCACGACGGGAAATATTTACAACAAGTGATCTTAATATAAGAAAGGCTCGTCACAAAAGCCAAAATCGATATTTTGTTGAGGACGGTGGCGACGAGGGAGCAGAAGCCAAAAGTGATTAAAATGATAATCATAATGATGCATTTCGTGGAGACCATACATGTATGAAAATGTTGTTTCGATCACGTGAATTTTTTTTTTGAAAACCCAGGTCGTGAGTTGAAAATTTTTTTTCAAAATGAAAACAAAAATTTTTGTGATGAGAAAAATATACTGATACGGATCTTAAAATGACCGTCTAGAAGTTTTGAACACGATGGGCACAGCTTACAAGCTGGAAAATCGCTTTCTTCAATTTCAGCAGTGAGCAAGAAAAATATCGCAACACACAACGCGTTGCATTTCTCCGCTGCCTGCCTCTTGGCGCGCGCCGTGTCTCTTTATCTCACACACAAATACCACACTTGGCCCCGCGTCTAAAACGCGCCTCTGGTGTAGTGGTGAAGAATGGTGGATGGCATTCTGAGGGTCAGGGGTTCGAACCCACATGAAGTATTTTGTGTTTTTAATTTTTTCTGAGCAATTTTGAACCCAGAAAATGATTTCTATCTATCTTTTTTCTAAAATTAGAATTTCGCGCTTTTTTCCAGCTCCTGAATTTTTCAAAAATGGAGCACAACACTTTTCATACATGTATGGTGGACCGCAAAGTACCCATATGAGAATCATGAAAACCAGTCCAGTCGAAAAAAGCAAAAACTCTAATAGAAGGGCACCCCTAAGACAAGAGTATGGCATGAAAACGGAACATTTATATTCATTCGCGCCTGGATATGACAGACGAGCATAAAAATTAAAAGATTCAAGTAATTCCACCCAGAACCGCTAGTATAGCGATACCCCTATTATAAGGGCACCTTGTCTATTTTCAAAGTGAACCGATTCACTCCGCTCCTGGACCAAAAGATGCATCTTTCCGAGCTTTGAAAAAAGTCCCTGAGCCACTTTCCGGAAAAACCACTCCTAACAAGGCCAAAAGGGCCAAAATGGGCATATTGGCAATTGCCACTGTGATTTTTTTCTTGATTGTTTCATAATGAGGATTCATAAACATTTTATTTTGAAGAGACTCGGAGAAACCTCATAAAAATCTAACAACTTTTATCTTTGACTCATCAAATACGCTCTAATGAGAGGCGCACCTGGCCTACTATAAACATAACCCTCAACCTTCCTTCGTCTTAGCTACACACTCATTCATTCTATCAAACACATACCACACAACGTTTTCTTCTATTGATCTGACCTCTTGCCATTTCGTGCATTCTTTTCAACACTGAGTAATGTCTCTCTCTCTTCAGATAAGATATTTATTAAATCTCAAATTAGCTAAGTAGAAAACAATCAAGAAGAAATCACAGACAAAATGAAAAGTGAAGCTGCATGAAATTTATCAAAAATTATTATTTTTGAAAGCATTGTTGGAAGGGGGAGAAAAGACGAGTATATTCGTTAATAATATACTCTTTAAAACAGGTTGATATGTATAATCTATGAGTTCATTTAGTGAAATGGATCGACCCGTGTGGACACATTGGTACTCGATGACGTCGTTCTCGTTCCGACGGTCTAGTTTTGTGTAATATCTCATTGGTCATGCCAGATGTAGAAAAGAAAAGCTCTTCCTTTGACATGAATAGTTGCTTCTAAGCCGTCATGACGAACGATTTCAAGCCCATTGGAAAAATCTATATGATTTAATGATTTTGATATGAAAATGGTATCAAATTAGCTGAACTCACAGTGGAATACGGGTTCTCCCACTAAATGGTACTGGTTTAAATTCTGCCGTTTGGAACGTTCCCAAATAGAAACTTTTTAAAACGTAGAGATATTCTAATTTCTTATTGTCAGAATGAAACCATTGAGTGACAAATGAAACGATATCTCCCCCCGAGAACGTGCAGTCATAAAGTGTTAATTGAGCAACTTCAAACTGCAGAAGGATCTCCCGGGTGATCCTGACAGCTGAATATAGTGTAACAGAATTCGAAAATTGATTTAAAAAAAACTGTTCAAAACTATAAAAAATCCGTTTAATGTCGCAATATTCCGATGATAAAAATAATTGACGCTCGTAAATCTACACCGAACTTAAAGGTGCGCGGAATTAATTGATAAACCGGTCTTGACGAGGAGGGATGGAAGAGAAATGGTGGACGAGAAAAACCCAGCAAAAAATTAATTTTTCGCTAGCGAAAAATTGATTGTTCGCTACCCCTGAATAACCCCATAAGAATTTAATAGGAGATTGTTTCCTCTCTCGAATTTTTTGGAAAGATTGGATCATTTTGAGCCAAGTTATGACGGCGTACCCAAAACTAAACTATCTGGCTTAAAAGACCATAACTCGGGCGCCGAAATTAATAACGACTCCAAACGACGTGAACTTTTTATTAGGACCCCTAGCAACGTTTTGGCAACTCAGACTTCAAAAAAATTATAGGACTAACAAGGGAAGGTCCCAGAGTGTGACCCTTGGATTTCTTAGTTATTTTGTGGATATGTTCCCTAGGGGTGCCCAACACCAAATATAGATTATTAGGTGCGCTCTCCACGGTTTCCCAGAATTAGAGTAGCATCTTCCGTTTTCCAGTACAATCTGGTGACTCAACTTTGAACAATCATAACTTTGTTCATTTTTGACCGATTCTGCCGTGTTTTTGCTCATTCGATAGGTCATTTTGTGGACTACAAAAAAGCCTCTTGGAGGTATAGCAGAAATCTACAACCAAGCATACTGCAGTAGAAAATGTGAAATTTTCAATTTTATAGTGTAGGTGTAATTGCCTATTTTAGTCAACCCGGCATTCGGAGACTATCCCTATGTGATTGCTACTACCAAGTGTAGTACTTATATGTATTCAAATATAGGTCGAGCCCTGAGGTTTCGAGATTTATTCCAATTTTTTCGAAAATTTTTCCCATTTTCAGGGATGCGTGGATTTTTGACTTGGCGCTGTCTCACTGAATGAGAGAACGAATAAGAGCTGAGGTAATTCAAATTTTTGTTTTCTGTGTACAGATGAACATGCTTTGTCACGTTTGATCAATTTCTTCCGAAACGTATACCATCAATTTTCGACCACACCCACGTATCTGCATACTCCTATAAATGCGAAGATTCTCAATTTTTGATTTTCTGGGGGCGGAGCCTAAAGATTATCGATTTTCCAACTTTTGTGTCACAAAAAAATGTCCCACTTAGAACTGCATTAAGAGGCACTCTCTGTAAAAAGTGGAATTTTTCTGTTGAGGCCAGGCACAGTTGCAAAAAGTTGACCCGTTCCAGATAAGTTTTGAATCATGCAAACATACATGGAAGTGATTCCCAAAAAGTTTGCTGAAATTTCGATTTTTTGAATTTGGCTGAAGTTATAGCCAAAAATCGACTTTTCAGGTCGAAAATTCTAAAAAATTTGGTTTTCGAGATTTCTTTCCCAAAAGTTTAGAAGATTCTGAAAATAAGGGATTACATATCGACAATATCCCAGCTTTTGATAACAGATTCAAAGCAGAGAAATGGAAGCTTGAGAAGTGAACATTTAGCAGGGCAGGATAGAGACATTATTGCTCAGTGTTAATATAGAGGAGTGGCGATCGATAGGAAAAACTCACTTTTTTGGGACGGAATGAATAACCAAAGACGTTGTGTGGTCCGGGCGTTGTATGTCTGATAAGATGAGTGATAAGATAATGTCAATGGAGTGGCATTAAGATGGCGTGAAGTAGATGTTAGATTTTTATCAGAATTCACAGAGTCTCTTCAGAATAAATAATTTATTAAATCTCATATCAATTATTATGAAACATTCAAGAAGAAATCATAAAGTGGCAGCTGCATTTATCAAGAATTATTATTACTGAAAACATTGTTTGGAGAGGGACAAGGACACAAATATATATGTTTATATTGTATAGAATGATAAAATATTCAGTGGATTGAAAGACCCTTGTGGACACATTTCCGATGCTCCGGATTCATTGATTATGCCAAATGTAGAACATGAAAGTCATTCCAACATGAATAGTTGCTTGTAAACCGTCATGACGGACGATTTCCAGTCCTTTGGAAAAATTAATACTTACAAATTCTATTCTGTTAATTCTGAAAATGGAATTAGATTAGCTGAGAAAAAACAGTAGATAAACTCACGGTGGAAGACGGGTTCTCCCACTAAATTCTACTGAATTTAATTCTTCGATTTCAAAAAACTCTGAATCAATATATCCACATGATTCAATACATAAGTATTCCAATTTCTTATTATCAGAATGAAACCAATTAGTGACGAATGAAACGATATCTTCCACAGAAAACGGACAATAATCAAAATTCAATCGAGGAACTTCAAACTGCATAAGGATCTTCCGGGTGACCCAGGCAGCCGAACCCGACCGGAACTCCAATTGCTGGCATTTGAACAGTTTCGGGTCAACATAAGACCCCTTTTCTGTGCTACTAGGCCCAAAAGAGAGGGTCACCCAGAAAGTGCAAGTGCCAGTCACTTCCAGATTCTCCAGCAACAAGTTCAGTTTTTGACTTTGAGCATAACCAAACGGTTCGAAACTATAATGGTTAATACACAGATTTACAGTTGATTTGACACCAATATCTCCTGGGATGTTGCGCATATCAATGTAGACATGTTCAATTGAGCACTTGAAAACATCAGTCAAGAATTCTATCGCCATTTTTGAAGCAATCAATTCATTTCCATAGGTGTATGAGTATGTCTTGAGAGCATCATTCGTTCTACTGAAAAAAACATTTTTTGAATTCAAAAGCTGGGGTAGATTGGAGAATTTTCAGTTTTGAGACTCATTTTCTGATACAAACCTATGTTACGTTTAAACGGATTAGTAGCTTTAAAAATTCCTTATTCATTGGTACAAAAATTTGACTAAAACAGCTGAAAAAGTCTGAAAATCCTAAAAAATTACCTGGTATACAATGGAATCGTATTATTTTCGAGCACAAGGGAATGTCTTTTCGAATACAGGTCGGACAACGATTCCAGACTATTCTTGAAACTCCATATTTTACACATGCCCAGCTTAATCCAATTCTTTTCTAGTAGACCTACTTCAATTCCGCTCAGAGGAATCTTAAAACTTTTAACGATTTGACGCGCTCTCTTGGAAGTCAAAACGAAGAATATTCTGGAATTTAGGCTCATTTTTAGAGGAAGAAATCTGAACAAGGGACTTACATATCAAATATGTCCCAGCTTTTGACAACTCCTTCAATGCAGAGTAATGGGAGCTTGAGCACTGGAAATCCAGCAGGACGGGAGAGAGACATTATTGCTCAGTGTTAATGAAAAGAAACTGAATGGCGAGAGGTCAGATCGATAGAAGAAGACGTTGTGTGGTATGTGTTTGATGGAATGAATGAGTGTGTTGAGTGGCCTAGTCGAGACGGGAGGAAAGGATGAATGATGTATGCAGTTAGCCCCTTGTACTTGTATAATAGGGCAGGTGCACCTGTCATTAGAGCGCGTTTGATGGGTCAATGTTAGATGTTTATCAGAATTCTCAGAGTATCTTCGAAACAAAATATTTATGAATCTCATTTCAATTAATATGGAACAATCACAAACAAATCACAAACAAACGAAAACTGAACAAGCTGCATAAAAGTAGTGTCTAAGCAAGATCTTTGCCAGACCACAACATTTGCGCCCCACCCCACCTCCCTCAATGATCATAATTAATAATTAATAATTAATAACTTATTAATAACCTGATTAATTACCACTACCCAATTACCATAATCTTTCTATAGCTACTACCTAGTTATGGTATTACGGTATATCCACCCATATTTAGTATTACGGTATTTCCTATAGCTACTACCTACTTTGGTATTACGGTATATTCTATAACCCTTTCTATAGCTACTACCTACTTATGGTACTACCTACTTTGGTATAACGGTATTTTCTACTTTTTTCTAAACACCACCACCCGGACTCGAACCCGTGGCCAATCTCTTCAAATCTCAGCACACTAGACAAAAGCTATGCGTGCTACATTTTCCCAAGGGATATATGATATAGACATGCCGACCACTCGGAGACGGGAGTCGACGGCGAAGCGAAGCAGCGGGGTGCAAGGCAGCTGACGGGAGTCGACGTCAGGAGCTTGAGGTAACATCGAGAGAGAATGACTAGTGATATCTTCTTTTGAGAGAGAGAGAGAGAGACCCCCCTACCCCCCCCCCTTTTTCCTTAGGAGAGGAGA
>GL379979.1:0-31438 GCA_000143925.2 Caenorhabditis brenneri
ATGACCTAATTTTTTTTTCTAGGTCATGACCTAATTTTTTTTTCTAGGTCATGACCTAATTTTTTCTAGGTCATGACCTAATTTTTTTTTCTAGGTCATGACCTAATTTTTTCTAGGTCATGACCTAATTTTTTTTTCTAGGTCATGACCTAATTTTTTCTAGGTCATGACCTAATTTTTTTTTCTAGGTCATGACCTAATTTTTTCTAGGTCATGACCTAATTTTTTTTTCTAGGTCATGACCTAATTTTTTTTTCTAGGTCATGACCTAATTTTTTTTTTCTAGGTCATGACCTAATTTTTTTTCTAGGTCATGACCTAATTTTTTTTTCTAGGTCATGACCTAATTTTTTTTTCTAGGTCATGACCTAATTTTTTTTTCTAGGTCATGACCTAATTTTTTTTTCTAGGTCATGACCTGAATTTTTTTCTAGGTCATGACTTAATTTTTTTTCTAGGTCATTACCTAATTTTTTCTAGGTCATGACCTAATTTTTTTTTCTAGGTCATTACCTAATTTTTTCTAGGTCATGACCTAATTTTTTTTTCTAGGTCATGACCTAATTTTTTTTTCTAGGTTATGACCTGAATTTTTTTCTAGGTTTGACCTAATTTTTTTTTCTAGGTCATGAACTAATTTTTTTTTCCAGGTCATGACCTAATTTTTTTTTCTAGGTCATGACCTGAATTTTTTTCTAGGTCATGACCTAATTTTTTTTTCTAGGTCATGACCTAATTTTTTTTCTAGGTCATGACCTAATTTTTTTTCTTGGTCATGACCTTCATTTTTTTTCTCATTATGAACGAAATTTAAAAAATAAGCAAAAAAGTGAATAATTATTCTCATTTTTTTGAGGCAGGAGTGGTCAAAAAACCGGTGAGAAAATTTTTTTTTTGGAAACAGTAGTATTCTCTAAAAAAAGATGAGAATGGAAATGTAGCAAATATGCCCAATTTGTAGGTAACTGGAGCGGTAATGGAACGTTGAACAGAGAATCGATTCATTTTTGTGAGCACTTTCACTTACAACTTTAGTGAAACAGTAATTTTCTACAAAAAAAAACTGTTTGAAAGTTCATAACTGTCTAAAGTGTTTCTCTTGGCTTTCGAATGAATCTTATCGTGACAATTATGCCCATGATTATACTGTTTCGAATCGCTATGAACAGCTGATTACGGAACCAGCAATAAAATTAGGTTTGGCTAAGGCAACAAATTATGACCGATTTTGGTTTGGAAGTATTGATCGTTACTCTGAAATTTTCAAATTTTTTAACAAAAACCACCAAAATGGAACAAATCTACCCATGAGTATACTTTTTTGAGCCGTTATGAACGGCTTATTAGGGATTCAGGAATGCAAATAAGTAAAAACTTTTTTTTTGAAGAAACTTTTTTTTTTCAACTGACATTTGACTTAATTTCAGTTCATAGTTGATTGAAATGTTTCGTTCCAATTTTTACCCATATAATTATATTCAACTGATTCTTTCCATTTCAGACTTGACTTTTCTTTTGTCGTATTCAATTTGCTTTTTTAGGTTAAGTGAAAATTGGTCAATTTGCTCTCAAAACATGAGGTAAAACCAGTCATTCTATTCTGATCTGAATACTAGTTTAACCAAATGTTCAAAAAGCAGGATGACCTGCTGGTACAATGTTTACCCAAAATGAAAAACTCAAATGATTGGATTATATTATAACTATTTATTAAGAAGAATTGAAAACTACAAAAAATACACGCTGATTTTTGAGTCAATTGCTTCCCTGACGACTCCCAGTCGAGTTGAAATAGGGCCGATGTCCTTGGTCATTTTTTTCACAGCCTCCAAGAATTCTCTCATTGGAATTTCGAAACTAGTGGAGCTGGGATACGCTACAACCTGGCAAACTGGATGAGTTTGATGTTCCTGAGGCAGAATACTGGCCCGGTGTGCTGATTCTACTGAAAGTATTCGATGTTCGCAGGGCATACAATTTTAGATTTTCTCTTTTAAGACCAAGTTCAGGCAAAACTTAATTTTTCTCAAAAATTGGTCAAGCTAGCTAGATTCTCGAACGTACTCAGCCTGAACATTGTCGAATCCCCGATAAAAAGATCCGGGTGTGGGATTTGCTGGTACGCCGTCTGGATAGTCTGTGAGCGGATAGTGCACGATGTATTCAATTGGATCTGGAATCAGTCTTTCATTTGTAGCTTCAAAAAGTTATATTTACCTCCTCCAGAATCGTCTCCATTCGGCATGATGTTTTTGATTATGTTTTCATAACTGTAACAACAATTTTCATAGCAACTTTCTTTCGAATAATGTGTATACTTACTCTGCTAGCACTGCAATGGGAATACCACCATTTCCTGAATTCTTTTCCTTAGATTTAGATCATCCTGGTCCTCAATTGGTTCCGCGAGAAATAATGCGATTTTCATCCTCAACTTCTTGTTGATGGTCTCCACACTCAGCTTAATCTTATGTTGAGCGGCAAAGTTATTGCAGAAAAGACCGATTTGGAACTTTTGATGGCTGTTCATTTGACCCATGAAGTCGTTGAAAATCTGCTCGCTATCTAGCGGAGTCCAAGCACAAAGATAAAGAGTGATGCGTGGGGTTTTCCAAAATGGCAAGCTGAAAAATCTATTGTTACACCTATCGTTCCCAGCATTCAACTTCAGTCTTTTTTTTTTATTACTTTCTATCTTTTCAAAATATCTCACGACACCCTCAAGGTCCACAGAATGCTCGCTTAATTATGATTAATATCTCTTCTCTTTCACGGTGTACCCTAAACTCTCTCACCATCAGACAAGGCCATACACACAGCTGCCGATCGTCATTCACTCTTTTGGAGAAGCTATTGCTTTGTTTTTCTCTTATCCCTCACTTTTTGTTCTCACTCTACTACTTTTTCGTACTGAATACTATGGTCTTGGTGTTTCCAAAAAACTGGCAATCTACATGTTCACCATCAGTCTAGCAGATCTCAGGTATTTTTTTTTACTAAATTCAAGTCTATGGTAGGAAATACGTTTGCGCGACGTTTTTTAAGCATTTTTTGCTGCTATAAACCCCAAAATTTCTCCTTTTTTATCTCAAACCCCGTTTTTCCCAAAAAAAAAACTCATTAGTTTCTAAGTGTGGTCCAACATGAATGAATTAAGCTGGGTTTAAGCGTAGTTTCGTTTGTGCCGTATTTAGAAAAAAGAAACAGTACTCACCTTTTCAATTTTTGTATAAATAGTGAAAAATTAGAAAAAAAATAAATAGTTTAAAAAAATTGAAAATAATCATTAGAAGGAGCACCTTGGAGCCTTGAGGTGCATAGCGGAGAGTAAAATGAAAAGGAATGAAGGTGCCGACGAAACCGAAGCAGGAGGGCGGGAGCAAACATTGGAAGAAATAGCATGCGGGCCACGGAGAAAGAGAGATAAAAGTGGCCTTGAACTTTCGGTTGGCGCGGCGGTCGATCATTGCCTCCTCCACTGCATACGGAGAGCGAAGTGAGGACGGGGTTGAAAGCGGGCTGCTCGGCCTCCCCGACGGACATTCAAAAATTGAGGTGTTGATGTCTGCACTTTCTTCTGTTTTTCGTCTCTTTTCTTCCGATTTGGTTTGAGGCAAAAGAGATCAAAAAGATAATGAACATTAGTGTGAAACGAACATAGAAATACATAGGAACCAGATTCATCAAAATAAAGTTTGAAATTGAAAGCGAAACTCAAAATATATTATTTCAATTTGTATAGTTTTGGGGCAGAAGCCGTCAAAAAATAAAATAACCGTTTAAAAAGTTTTTTCTGGAAAACAATTTCTCTTTATGCTTTTATTTTGAATTTTTCAATAGCTGCTTTTGCCAGAAACGTGTTTTTTTCTCGATTTTATTTAGATGTGAATTTTCTCTTTTTTTATATTCAACTTGCTTTTTTGCGTAGTAGTAGAGCTGGTCGATTTGCTTTAAAAACAAGAGGAAAAACCAGTCATTCTTTTTTGATCATAAGACTAGCTTAGCCTCTCATTAAAAAAGCAGGATGACCTGCTGGTACAATGTATAACCAAAATGAAAAACTAAAAACATTGGATTATATTATAATTATTTATTAAGAAGAATGAAAAATTACAAAAGGGGCAAACCAATTTGATACCTGAGTTTCAGTCAATATATTTCTGGTATATCATGAAATATCCGGTAAATAAGACTCGTATGCAATACCTGTAACTATATCACTGATTACCGGAATTAAAATCGCTACGTACCAAAATTAAAATTGCTACCTCTATTCTTTTGAAATCTCCAATTTCGTTGTCAATCCTCTCGACTAGCATTTTGATTTGATCCGAGTCCGGAAAGAAAGATGAGATCATCTTCTTCACGTCCTCCAAAAATATCTTTGGACAAATAAAGATGTCCGTTTGAGAAACAATTTGAACATCTTCCTCAACATGTCTGATTGAATTGATTGTGTTGTCCACAATTGTTTGGAACAGAATGTACCATTCTTTTATTTTCAAAGGCTGTAAATTAATATGTTCTTACGAGTCACAACAGGGAACATACAATAAACAAACCACCGACAAGCTCTCAAGCCGAACGGAACACGTACATCGCATCCCAACCGTCAATTCCGGAGTCGATTGATCAAGCAACGTCGTTCAAAGAGTTGAATCAAAATTTGAGTTTTTTTTGTAATTTTTCAGTCGTCACAATAAATAGTTATGATATAAACCGGTGTTCTGAATTGTTTAATTTGGGTACAAATGACTGGTTTCTCCTTTTGTTTTGAAAGCAAATTGGCCAATTTTAACTTATAATAACAGTATTTGAAAATTGAAAAAAAATTCAAATCATCGTTTTCACATTCGAAATAAACAAACTAAAAAATTCAAAATGGAATCTCCTCGTTTTGGAATAAATTTGGAAAACAAATAAAGTATTTGTTTTTTTCATTGGTTGAGGCTGTTCAGGGTATTCTCTGCAAACTCCCACGTTATTTTTCTTCGAGTATTTGTTTTGAAAATCCTTTGGTCTCGAAATTCCCCGGGACTGCCGGTTTCAATGTAGATCAACCCTCCCCTCCTTGTTTGTCTTGAGTGTTGCCTCCTTTCTCATCCCGCCTCCCCCCCTTTGTCTGCGAAGACGGTCATCTACCCCCTCCCCCCCCCCCCTCTTTTTCTCTTACGTCATCCTAACAAGGGACCTCACTTAACTTATGCTTTGGGAATTTTCTAAAAATTTGCCAAAACACTAATTTGGACCCCCTGAGAACGAAAATTTCACTTAGAACTCCCACAACTCAAAAATAAAAATTTTATTTTTTTGGTCAAAAAATTCTGGAAAAAATTTTCGAAACTCTAAATTTGACGTCATTCCTAGTCTACATACCTTTTCTCAACTTGTATGAACATAAAAACTCGAATTTTCGAGTCCCTGTCAATATTAGATCAAGTTTTTGAAAATTCTTCGAAAACCGGATTTTTTCAAATTTTTGGAAAAATCGCTGTCACTCCCTTCAAAATGGTTTGTGGCCCGTGAAATTTGAACTGAAACATTCCAGGTATGCCAGAATAACGTGATAAAATTTTGAAAAGATTCTGAAAAAATTCAGTTTTTTTCCAATTTTTTTCGGATGAACAGGGGGGACCATATCAAGCAAAATTTTCCGAAAAAAATTTTTTTTCCAAAAAGTGTCGGAAATTGTTTGAAATGGTGAAAAATGATTGTAGTTCATTCGAAACGGAATCTGAACACCGTTTACCTTACTTCTATTGAGATTTCCCTCAAAAACTGTACTGAAAAACACGGAAAATGAAAATTTACCCCGATTTTCGGGATTTGTGGGATTTCTCGTTATGATTTTTGGCTTCAGGGGGCCAAAATGTACCCGCCCGCAAATTTTTAGAAAATTCCCAAAGCATAAGTTAAGTGAGGTCCCTTGTAAGACGCGCGTAGATCAAAAGACACTTAAGATCAAAACACCGCGCGCGTTTTTCGTCCGGTCTTTTTCTTGGACCATACAATTGATTTACTTGTCTCTTTCTTCTTTTCTTTGTCTTTTTTCCGATTTTTCTCTTTTTCGCTTGCGGAGTTGTTGTTTATGCGTGGAATTTCGCCGCAAAACTTGCGAATTGAACGGACTTTTTGCGCTGAATCTTTCTAGCTTTTTATGAAAAGGAATTCTTCATAAAAACTTTAGTGAAATTAGAAAAAAATTGTGAAAATAATAAAAAATGAAAAATTTTTCAATTTTCGATTTTTTCAAAGCTTTATTGAAATTCTTGTGCTTCTCATGGTTTCTAAGTTTTTTTTTGTTGAAAAAATTGCAGAAAACTTTTCGATAGTTTAAAAAATATTCAATTTTTTCAGTTGGGATAAATGGCCTAAAACGAAGATGAATCAACTCTCAACGCTTTATGAAGTCAATACGGGATAGCGCAAAGGTAAAAAACATCAACACCTTTATTTCCTCGAGTTATGAATTTTCAGATTGGGATTTCTTTCTCTGCACTGGAATATTGGACTCCAAGTGGATCGAAGACTATTCGGCTTCAGGGATGGCAATCAGAGTTAGTTTATTGTAATTTCCTGGGTTAGTTGAGATAGGGAAATAGGAAAACGCAGGCGCGTGGGAGGAGATAATAGGAATATGAATAACGAATTAACAATGATAGTAGAATAGAAAAACACGGGTTTAAGGGAAGGATAATAGGTAGAACGATAACCAATGTGATGGACGAGTTTTGAGTCACTGACGACTTGTGGGATGGGATGCTTGTGGTTAGAAGAGGGTGGGACTGAGGAAACTGAACTCAAGGTGCGCTGTGTCAGAGAGCTTAACAAGGGAAGTATGTATTCCAAGGCTGTGCGGGAAAGACCCTTCGGGAAATTTTTCGGGAAAACTTTTTCCCGGTCAATAAAACCGGGAAAATCGGAAGTTTCCTCAGAAAGTCGGGAAAAGGTTTCCAAGCCAGTTTCTCTGGATTTTCAAGCATTTTTCCAGAAACAAAGCGTCTAAAGAGCGCAACGGACAAGTTCAGCGACAATCTGTTTTAATTTTCCAAACTTTTGGTACACATTGGGCATGATTCCTTTTTCACACGTCTCTAGTTGAGTCTGATTTTTCGGTGGAGACTGCCGAAAAATTCAAGAAGCGTCCAGGCATTTTTATTGAAAAAAAGTTCCCGATTTCCCGAAAGTGTTTCCGGAAGTTTCCAGGTCGGGAAAAACTAGTTAAACAACCTGGCAAACGGGGACTTTCCTGCAAATCCCTGATGTGTTCTCTTGACTTAAATTTTTATAATGATTCCTATTAGAACAGCAGTTTGGTTTTCGCTGGTAACCCTCTTACTGAGAGGCCCGAAAAATTGAGCGCGTCAATCTTTTTTCATTTATTAATTTATTGATTTTTTATCTGTTTTATTTACCTTTTTCTTAATTTTTTTTTTGGTTTGAAAACCATTCAAATGGGAACAAAGCAGGAACATACAAAAAAAGTGCCCGAAGTAGTGCAAAACTTGCGTTTTTTTAGGAGAATTTCGATCACGTTTTTGAAAAACTACCACTTTAGAACACAGGGAAACGATAGGAATTTTTCTCCATTTTAGGCATTCATTTTCGGATTTCTTTTGTTTTCTTTCTGCACTTTGAACATCACATGAGAAAACCCAAAAATATTTAACGCATTGTTACAAGGGATATTGAAATTTTCAGAGATACTGTTCTCCAAAAACTTTCATTTAATTTGGGATTTTCAGACAAAATGGAGGAAAAGAAAGAGCACTAGGATAAGGTAGAAGAGGAGCGAAAAAAGAAGCAAAAGAAGACAAAGGGAAGGAAGAGGAGGAGGACGAAAACGAGGATGAAAAAGACAAGCAGGACGCGTCCTCCAGAATGATGAGGCGTGGAGCACAGCAAACAGCGCCACGGAGTTCCTGGCTACCGAATTCGGGAACATCAGCACTTCGGACGGTCAATCTTTCAACTTTTGCCGTCCCAACATTCGACATCCAGGAGTACTTGTTCGGTGATTCCGAAGAGCTGGCAGATACAAAAAGGAATAATCAGAAGGTTGTTGATCAGTACGTGGCTGAGCATGGATCTATTCACAACAAACATGAATCTTTCGGGGATCACCATTGAAGATTAAAGTCTACAATCCGAGGAACACACCTCAGGCTAGGTGAAGGAAGAGGAGGACAAAGAGGAGGACAGGAAACAGCGCCACGGAGTTCCTGGCCACCGAATTCGGGAACATCAACACCTCGGACGGTCAATCTTTCAACGTTTGCCATCCCAACATTCGACATTCAGGAGTACTTGTTCGGAGATTCCGAAGAGCTGGCAGATAGGAATAATCAGAGAGGAAGATTGAAGCCTACAACCCCTTATCGCCAATCACTTTTCAAGAATCACATACTGCAAAGAAGTTCAGACCTAAGGTGAGTGTGTCAGATATTTTTTGAAAATTTCAATGTCCCTTGTAACAATGCGTTCAATATTTCTGGGTTTCTTCATGTGGTGTTCAAAGTGCAAAAAAATTTTAGTTAACAAAATTGGAATCCCAAAATTCCCGACTTGTTCTTTTTTTTTCAGGGATAATTTTTTAAAAATTGCTTTGTTCTTATTTTTTCGAATAGAACCTCCAAACTTCAAATGGGCATTGATGATTGCGTCTGTGGAGTGGTTTAGACAAGAACTGGAGTTTTAAAATTCAACATTGTCCAGCATAAACAATAAAAGTTACTTTTTTGCTACCGATGAACAATATTTACGTCTTCCAATATCAAATTTCTTGGATTTTCTTTGTGATACCTTTGCTCACATCTTCATTTTCTTCTATTTTTTGATAGATTCCGTTCTAACTCTATTATTATTATTTTTCTCCTAGACCCCTTGGCTGATCATAGTCTTGGTACTTACCATCTGCCACACATAATTCGAACCTTTTCCACCCCCATTAATAGCGCGATTAGCAGATGGCAATGACAATTAATGGGTGGGAGGTATTGCTCACATTGCACAAAATGAATTCAAATGGTATACAATTAGGAGGACACTAATAGCCTAGTGGAGAATTGAGAGGGACACACAATGCCATCTGCCTGAGTGGGGTGACGCTAAGCCACGCCCACTGCTGTGATGTAAAAAGAGGGAGGTTGGGTGGTATTCAGTTGTTTCATTGTACCCTTGGTTGTTCGGGTGCGGTCTCTATTATGATTATTTCTAAATTGTAATTTTCTATTATTATTTTTATTGGAGTTTTGAAGCTAATGGTCTCGGTGAGTTTGTCATTTCACACGATGAAAGATGAACAATTCTTGTGGTTTTTCAGTTTCTGGTCCAGACCCCTGCAAAGTCTTTCTCTATTGTGCACGATTTTCGAAATGATTCCCGAATAGGAACATTCATGACCAGTCATAAGGAAAAACATTTTGGAATCCTTTGGTAAGTAGGAATTTTGTATACTTCAATAGAACAAGTTTTAAAGGGAGATCAGAATTGTCCGTGAGCCTGAATGCATCAAGGTGGAGCTGGGCTAATCTCGACTACCGTGTTGAGATGCGATCAAGGCTCAAGTTCAGTTAGGAAATCTGGTAGTCGATCAAGATTCGATTCGAAGATACTTCAAATTGCACTCCTTTGAAGATATAAACGATCGAAACCTCGAAGTTCGACTCCAGATCCAAATCAATGAGCAGTCGCTCTTCTATCAAAGAAGCTTTCAAACATTTTACTCTTCCGTCCAGGACCTCTCGGATACAATGCTAATTGTCGGAAGGGAAATAATTTCTGTATCAAATTTCGTAAGTTTTTCATTTCCCTCGAATTGCTTAAATTGCGGTTTTTCTTCATATAAAAATTACTTCTAGATGATACAGTAGAGGGAATCCTGCTACTGGCGGACCAGTACAATACTCCGATTGTGAAAACCAAGTGTGAGCAATTTCTCAAAAAGGAATCGAAGAAAGCTCTTAAATCAAAATATGAATTGTTCATTAAGTACAACTGTGATATTGTGAGTTCTTTTTCGAGTAATTTTAGGAAAATAAGTTTAAATTCAGAAACGACTTCTGGATTCTATTACGACACACGCGGAACTCAAACAAGCCGTTGGAAGGGATTTGAGCGAAATGGATCCAAAGGTTATGAGTCTGGTACTTCAGAAGAGCATCTCCTGCGCCTAATGATTTTTGATTAACTTTTTATTTTATCTTGCTTCGGATATCTGCAACTTCTCTCCTTTTCATGCTTTCTGTGTCTGTCTTTTTAGAGCATTTTATATAAACTTATGAAACATAACAACTCACAACATCAACCATCGATCACTACCTGAAAAATCAATTTTTCTTGTTGAAAATAAATAGTTTAATAATAATTCCAAAGAAGCGTTGTTCCTTCACTAACTGACCATTGTAGAAAAAACACTCATGAGTCAATAGAAGCCAAAAATATAGATATACAGTGGTGAGAAATGGTGAGGGCCACTTTGCATATTGAATCATAGCTAGGTTCAAATCGAACCGATTGACGAGAGAATTCATTCTGGTACTCATAATACGTGTTTGAAAAGATCTTTCTGTCCGTGTATTTATCCAAATTTTTTTCAGAAATTCACGTTTTCTGAAAAAATTATGGAAAACCAAAACCAAAACTTTTTTGTGTGAAATTTTATTTTGATCCTTTTGGGTCAAAAATGTTGCAATAAATTAACAAAAAATGTAGACAGATTAGATTAAGAACCAGTCGGTGGCGCCGCCTACGGCGGCTCACCTCTTTTTTGTTCGTTGCTGCGCTCCTCAATGGGGGGGGGGGGGGGGGGGAGGGGTTAATTTGACATGCTCAACCCCATTTTTAATCGTTGGACAGTGATGCACCCTAAGCCTTCTTCTGAAGTACCAAAAGTGTTGCTAATTTAAATTCCCGCCAAGAATTTCGAAAATTAGATTTCCCGCCAAATATTTCGAAAATTTGAATTTCCGCCAAAAGTTTTGAAAATTTGAATTACCGCCAAAATAATCAAATGTTTTGACGTTTTTGGAAATTTCTAGAAGCTTCTGGAAGTTGCTAGAAGTTTCTGGAGGATTTTAGAAGTTTCTAGAAGTATCTGAAAGTTCTGGAAGTTCCTAGAAGTTTCTGAAAGATTCTGGAATTTTTTGGAAGTGCTGAAAGATTTTAGAAGTTTCTGGAAGTTTTGGAATTTCCTAGAAGTTTCTGGAAAGAAGGAGAGTGTTCTGGAAGGTTTTCCATCCAGAGCTTGCCAGTTGAGTTTCGGAGTACCTTAACTACCGTAATCCTACAGTAATCGCCACCATTTTTCGTTGGTATACTATTGGGGCCCCTTGGGTTGTACATGCAAAAAGTGGATCAATCCTGAGCACAACGAACCAGTTTTCTAGCTATCGCTTAGCTATCTGGTTACTGTAGCTACCGTAATCCTACAGTAACCCGTGCTCCAAACTTTATAGAATTGAAGCGCTCGGTGACCCATGACTACATGCCAAATATGGTAGAAAACGGTCAAGAGAAAACGGTCAAGAGGACACACACACGAACCGGTTCAAATCGAACTGATTGACGAGAAAATTCCTTCTGGTACTCATAATACGTGTTTGAAAAGATCTTTCTGTCCGTGTATTTACCCAAAATTTTTCAGAAATTCACGTTTTCTGAAAAAAACTATAGAAAACGAAAACCAAAACTTTTTTGTGTGAAATTTTATTTTGATCCTTTTGGGTCAAACATGTTGCAATAAATGAACAAAAAATGTAGACAGATTAGATTAAGAATTCCTGGCTCATGAGCTTCAGACCTAGAAGCTTGGAATCAGAAATTAGGCTCGAACAATATAACTGTGTTCAAACTGCTTCATTTGATCCAAAAATTTGTAAAAACGTCACTCTTTGCCTCTTCATTATTATAAAATTAAAAATAGAAATTTCGAATGTCTGTGCGTCACGGATGTAGAAGAGGAAACAGAGATTTTGTGTATGAAACACAGATTCGATTTTTATGTGCCCTTTACAGAGAGTGCCCGAGATCAAGAAGAACTTCATTTTCTTATTTATCAAAATTACCTGAAACTCGACTTGAACATCAAAAATCAGCTTCCATAATCGCTGAGATAATTAGGACTGATCAGAACTGTAAATGAAACACAGATTCGATTTGTAGTACCTGTTATTCAAAAAAGTGCCCGAAATCAAGAAAAATTTTATTTTCCCATTTTTCAAAATTACCTGAAATTTGAATCGAACATCAGAAATTGCAGAAACTGAAAAAAACTTATTTTTTCCTCAATTTATGATTTGAATTTTCTCTAATTCATATTCAATTTGGTATTTTGCGTGGAGTAAAAAATGGTCAATTTGCTTTTAAAACAAGAGGAAAAGCCAGTCAGTCGTTCTATTTTGATCAGAAACCTAGCTTAACCCCACGTTCAAAAAGCAGGATGACCTGTTGGTACCATGTGTACCCAAAAAGAACTACTCAAAACATCGGTTTGTGTTATAACTATTTATTTAACAATTTATCAAAAACTTATGGTTGGGGTGACTGGGGGGTCTTGGACGTCTTCGGCCATCCTTATCATCCAGGCGCTTGCTCCTGTTCCCGAGCTGCTAGCTGAGGATCTCTTGGAACAGATCTCTCTCGGCTCTGCTCTCGGCAAATCAGTTCTTCAGGCTGGCGACTTTGGTCGACAACTGAAAAAGAAAAATCGGTAAATTAAATCAACGATGCAAACCAAAACTTGCCTTGGGCACTGTTGTCATAGTGGTTTCGTGGTCCTCGGCAATTCGGATGTCTTCTGCCATCCTCATCCTCGCTTCTTGCCAGTTGCGGAAGTCCTCCTTGTTGTTCGATCACTTGTTGACGAAGGGCTTGCTGGTATTCGGGAGCTTGAGGAGGAGCTTGTTGTTGTCCAGAGGCATGATGATGAGGTTGTCGGTTTCCAGCAGCTTGAGGATGACCTAGGTGTTGTCCGAGGGCTTGAAGAAGAACTTGGTGTTGTGGAAGAACTTGAGCTTGCTGGTGTCCAGTTTTGTTAGTCCTAAAAATGAGAATAGATTATATGAACTTTGAAAATGGAAAAAAATCCCCGCAGCAGTCACCTGAAGCTCCGCCTACTCACTTAGACTTCCCTCGGACATTGCTCACCTTTTGCCGAATTTTGAATAATAGTGAAAAAGAAGAATTAAGATTGAATAGCAAAAAAAATAAAAATAATCAAAACATAGAGCACCTGAAACCGAGAGGTACATGGGGGTAGAATGAGGAGGAAAATGAGCGACACAAGGATGGGAGGCTGGGAGGCCCTTGACGAAATAGCGTGCGGGAGACGGAGAACGAGATATAGAAGTGGCCTTGATCTTCTCACTGGCCGGGCGGTCGAAAATTCTCTTCTTTACTGTGTGCAGACGGAGAGCAAATAGAGGACGTGGTTGAATGAAGGTTGTTCTTTCTCCCCGCCGCACACATATTCGAAAATCGAGACGTCGAAGACTGCACTCTATTCTGTTTTGTCTCCCTCGTTTCTCAATTTGGTTTGAGGCAGATGAGGTTCGAGGCAGTTGAGAAAGAAGGAATGAAGATTGGTGGAAAAATTGAACAGAGATAACCAGGAAATAATTTTGTTGGAATACAGTACCGGTCATATTCATACGAACCTCACGTAAAAATTCATTTCTGTTTGTTCTGGAAAATTTGGAACACCAACTTTGTGAAGCCATAACTTTAGAGAAAAAAAAGGTCAACTAATAAAATGGGTAAAAATTAATTATTTTTGATATCTCATATGGCTCAAAAATTACACGCCGTGGAACAAAAAGTTAACATAGTGACATAAAAAAGCCCAAAACGGTCATACCTCAGACCATCCTCGCTAAAAATGGTCCTCAATAACTGCTGATGCTGGGAAAAATAAGGAACAAATTTGAATTTCTCCTTTTCAGATTCACTTTGCTATTTTGCGTGAAGTAAAAATAAGTCAATTTGCTTTCAAAACAAAGAGAAAAGCCAGTCATTGTTTTTTTGATCACAAGACTAGCTTAACCCAATGTTCAAAAAGCAGGATGACCTGCTGGTACAACGTGTACCCAAAATGAACCACTCAAAACATTGGATAACATTATAATTATTTATTGAAAAAAATAAAAAATACAAAAAATGTTTTTTTTTATAAATTTTTCATTGTAGAGTGGGAGTACGTGTTAGTATGTCCTAAAAAACATAATGCAATTTTTCCCAAATTCATCAAAAAAAAATTAAACTCACCTTGTTCAGCTTCATACGTTTCAGCATTGTTGTTCTCCTCAACAATTGGCGCCTTGACATCTTTGCTCTTCACATCCTCATCCTTCATTTTGACTTCAACTGCTCCTCTTAGAATTCTGCCGACTCCCTTGCTTGTTTCCTTGAGCTTGACGTCTTTCTCCTTCAACATGTCCATCAAAGCCGCGTTTTTCATCTTTTCCTCGTCCAATTTTGCGGATAAACAACAGATGTCTGCCAGAGAATGAGCAGCCTGCAACTTCTCGTTCCCCTCGTTCATTGTTCTGTTTCTGATTTGTGTGGCTGCGCGACCGACAAAATGGCACTTTCTTTCTTCATCCAACTCGTTCTCCACATCCTTGACTCTTTGTTCCAGACCTCCAATTTCTTCATTCAAATCCTTGATTTTTTCATTCAACATCTGAAAACGAATTTTCGATTTTTAAGAACTTGAATTTGATTTCTTCATGCCTTTTTGGGTGTTTTTGCGTGAAATCGAGTGTGTCCATATGTGTCAACAACACATTCCAGGCTCAAATACCCGATTTCGGGACTATGAATTTGGAAAAGCATGAATAATTGCATTCAAATGACGCAAGTTAACTAAATTAGGTAGGAAGAAGGTTGAAGACAGCATGAAAAACCAAAAAATCCAATTTAAAGTCAGGAAATTGAATATTTGGCTAAAAATGGTCTCTTGAGAAACCCAAGTTTTTGAGCAAAATTCGTAAATTTGTGCTTTAAAACAACAGTGATTGCCTTAAATTCGAAATTTTGAAGCTGTTATGTTGGAAAAAATAATGCCGACCTGTGACGTCACAAAATTTCGCTAATTGTAAGCAAATATTGACTGTAAGTGAGAGACGCAGACAAAATTTGTGACGTCACGGTCAGATCTATTTTTCCCAACAACAGCTGTGGAATAAACCCTCATTTGTCAATTTCCGGATTTTCAGCGAGCTGAAATTGGCCCATAAATCAAGCTACTCCACCAAAAAGTCAAACTTTTCATTTTTTTTTGTCGCGTTGGACTTGATTTCTCAGAACTTTCAAAAAGCCCAATTTCTGCATTTTACTTTGTCAAAACTCATAATCATGATATGAGCTGTTGCGGAATTCAAAATACACTGTCATTTCGTAGTTTTTTCTTGAATTATTCTTCGTGAAAAATAAGGAACGGTACTCACCATTATTACTTCTTTAATTACTAATGGAGATACAGAATGAAGAATAAATAGTTTTGAAGAAATTAGAAATAATCAAAAGACGGAGCACCTCAAAGACTGGAGGTACATAAAAAAGAATAGAATGAAAAGAAATGAATGCGACGACACACATAGGACGGGAGGTCGGGAGGCCGCATTGGAAGAAATAGCGTGCGGAAGACGAAAAACAAAAAAAAAGAAAGGGAGTGTTGGAAGCGGTGTTGATATGCCGGTCGGCTGGTCGGTTGATTATCAATCTATTCACTCTGTTTCTCCTGTGAGAGATAAAAGTAGCCTTGAACTTTTGGTCGGCGCGGCGGTCGTCTCTTCCACTGCAGACGGAGAGGAAAGAGAGGACGGGGTCGAAGGAGAGCTGCTAGGCCTCCCCGCCGGAAATTGAGGAAACTAGACGTTGATGCCTGTACTCTCTTTTGTTTGTTGTCTCTTGTCTTTCAATTTGAGCTGAGGCAATATATATTTGAAATACAACGGATAGTGTTGTGAAACCAAAACAGAAAAGAATGGGGAAGAGCCTGATTGGGATACAATTTCTTAACGCAATTCAAAATATAAGCAAGAAAAGTGAATAATATTTCTATTTGTTTGAGGCAAAAGCGGTCAAAAAATCGGTGAGAAAACCGTTTTTTTTTACAGTAATTTTCTAAAAAAGGAAGTTGGGAATGTCGCCAATAAGCACTATTTGTAGACGAATAGAGCATTAAAGGAACGTTGAACAAAGAACTGCCCCATTTTTAATAGCACTTTTACAGCATTTTTCTAAAACAATATCTGTTTGAAATGTTTTTTTCCCACATAATCGAAATCACCAGGTTCTGAGCTTTCAAATGAGTATAATCATGACTAGGTTTGGAAGTATTGTACGTTTTTCAGAAGTTTTCAGGTTCATTGCCAAAAACCACCGAAATGGATCGACTTTGTCCATGATTATACTCATTCGAACCGTTGTGAACAGCTGATTGCAGATTCAGAAATCAAGTTAGGTTTCGTGACGAATGCAACAAGTTATGACAAAATTAAACTTTTTTTCAACTGAATATTGACTCAAATTCAGTTCTTAGCCGCTGGAAATGTTTTGTTCCGATTCCAACGGACAAAATCATAATCGCCTGGTTCTGACCTTCCAAATGAGTATGATCATGACTAGGTTTGCAAGCATTGAACGTTTTTCAAAAATTTTTAACCTCATTGACAAAAACCACCAAAATGGATCAACTGTGACCATGATTATACTCTTTCGAACCGTAATAAACAGTTGATTACGAAATCAGAAATGAAAATAAGTATTGTTAGTGATTCAACAGGTTATGACCAAATGAACATTTTTTTCAACTGAATTTCCACTTGAATTCAGTTCATAGCTGTTCGAATTGTCTCATTTCAATTCTGACTCGAAAAATCATAATCACCAGGTTTTTAGCTTTCGATTGAGTATAATCATGACTAGGTTTGGAAGCATTGAACGTTTTTTGGGAATTTTCAGGATTAAAATGGAAAACAGTCAACATTGAACAATTATGCCCATGATTATACTCTTTCGAACCGTTTTGAATAGCTGATTACGAATTCAGTAAGGAAAATAGGTTCCGGTAGTGATGCAACAAGTTATGACCAAAATGAATTTTTTTTAACTGTATTTTGACTTAAATTCAGTTCATAGCTGTTCAAGTTGATTCATTTAAATCCTAACCCAAAAAATCACATTCACCAGGTTCTTAGATTTCGATTGAATATAATCATGACTAGGTTTGGAAGTATTGAACGTTTTTCGGATGTTTTCAGGATTACAATTGAAAACAGTCAACATTGAACAACTATGTCCATGATTATATTTTTTCGAACCGTTATGAATAGCTGATAACGAAATCAGAAATGAAAATAAGTATTGTTAGTGATTCAACAAGTTATGACCGAAATAAACTTTTTTCCAACTGAATTTTGACTTAATTTCAGTTCATAGCTGATAAAAATGTTTTATTCCAGTTCTAAGCCACATAATCATAATCAACTTTTTTCTCCTCCTCAGATTTGAGTTTTCTTTTTTTCGTATTCAATTTGCTATTTTGCGTTAAGTAAAAGTTAGTCAGTTTGCTTTCAAAACAAGAGAAAAAACCAGTCATTCTATTTTGATCAGAAGACTAGCTTAACCAAGTGTTCAAAAAGCAGGATGACCTGCTGATACATAGTGTACCTCAACTGAACTTTTTAAAACATTGGTTTCTAATATAACAATTTATTAGGAAAAATAAAAAATTACAGAAAACTTGAATCAACTTTTCCCAGCCGAATCCTATTGTCATTTTTTTCACAGCCATCGAGAATTCTCTCATTGGGACTATTTTTCAGAACAATTCAACCATCCTCATCCCCTGGGTCTTAAGTGAACTCGAATCCCAGAATTCCGTTCATCTTCAATTTTCGATCAATTTTATTTTGTTCTGATTCAGTTTCTGAATAAAGTCAATTAAGAAATAGAAATAAATATGAAAAAAACTAACCTTCTGGGACAGCTGAGGTTGATAAAAACTAATTGTATTACTAGCTCTATTCAGGAAGTCTTTGAAGTTCTCTTTTTTTGACACCTTCATTTCTTTCAGCTGGCCGAGAACCACGAAGAGAAATGAGTAAACGTCGGTCTCCGGAGCCTTGAGGGAAATTTCAATGTAGGAATCAAGAAGACGCCTGAAATTTCGATGAATGAATCAAGAATCATTTTTTTAAGTCAAAGATAACTAACACAATTCTTCCCTCTTTGATTGTGGAATTCAGCTGACTCTAGGGCTCTGCTTTCATATTTGTTAGGCGGATTGTAGCAGTTGGAGGAGGATCTATTGCAGACATGCCACGAGCTGGAAGTGGGTCGGATACGAAAAATTGAAAAAAAAAACGCTCACCTTTATAATTTTCGAATGAATAGTAAAAGTTGGAATTCAGAATAAAAAGTTCAATAAATTAAAAATAATCAAAAAAGGAGCACCTCAAAACCTGGAGATACATGAAAAAGAATAGAATGAAAAGAAATGAATGCGACGACACACATAGGACGGGAGGTCGGGAGGCCGCATTGGAAGAAATAGCGTGCGGAAGACGAAAAACAAAAAAAAGAAAGGGAGTGTTATAAGCGGTGTTGATATGCCGGTCGGCTGGTCGGTCGATTATCAATCTATTCACTCTGTCTCTCCTCTGAGAGATAAAAGTGGCCCTAAACTTTCGGTTGGCGCGGCGTTCGATAATCGTATCATTCACTGCATACGGTATAAGCAAGAATAGTAAATAATATTGGCACTAGTTCAACTCAAAAAAAGGTCATGAAATGAAAAAATCGGTTTGAAAAATTTTTTTGGAAAACAATTTTCATTTATTCTTTCATTTTGAATTTTTGAATTCACATCCAAGCTTTTTTTGTCAGATACTGAAAAAAAAGATTTTTTTTTCTCTCCAATTCATACTTGAATTTCACTTTTTTCATATTCATTTTGCTATTTTGCGTTAAGTAAAAATAAGTCAATTAGCTTTTAAAACAAGAGGAAAAGCCAGTCATTCTATTTCGATCAGAAGACTAGCTTAGCCCCTTATTCAAAAAGCAGGATGACCTGCTGTTACAACGTGTACTTAAAATGAACTACTCAAAGCATTGGATTATATTATAATTATTTATTGAAAAGAACAAAAAAAATATATAAAAAAATATTAGTACTGACAAATTCAACTGGGACTGGTCTCTTCTTTCTGTTTGCAAACCAATTTGAGGTTCTTCGCCAGTGTGATGCTCTCCAACCATTCGTTTCCAGACTGAAGCGCTGTTGAAGTACGTCCAATTTTTCTGAAAATTGGTAGGTTAGAAATGAGTAGTACTCAGAAAAAAACAATACTAACTTTTTTAGCTTTTGAATAAATAGTGATAAATTAAAATGAAAAATAAATAGTTTAAAAAAAACTGAAACTAATCAAAAGAAAAAGCATCTCAATGCCTAGAGGTACAGAGTGAGGAGTAGAATGAAAGGGAATGAAGGCGCCGACGAAACCGGGCCCCGAGGACGAGAGCAAACATTGGGAAAAATAGCGTGCGGAAGACAGAGAATGAGAGATAAAAGTGCCTTTGAACTTTTGGTTGGCGCGGCGGTCGATCATCGTCTCTCCACTGCAGACGGAGAGCAGACCCGCCGGACGGTCGATTATCAATTCCTCTCACTGTCTGCCTCTCCTGTTTGCTTTCTCTCGTTTTCCTTCTATAACTTTATATTGCCATAAAGCCAAGGCACACAGGGAAGTAATAAGATCGGTTTGAAAGACAAGAAAACAGGAAAGTACCACAAAAAAATAGATTTCTAGTATTGATGTTTTTTATCGGTCAAAAAACATTATATGAAATCTAGAGATTTCTTGAAGCCTTCAAAAAGATTTTTTTGAATCTGACTGGTGTTGCGTAACATCTCTGCAAAAATAAGATCATCCATACAGCATCAATGGATATCATTTAAATGAAAATTCAACTGTGATTTTTCCTCGAGAAACTCGAATTCTGAAGATATTCCTCGAAATAATCTTTTATTTTCAAATTTGAAACGTCAGAGAAAACAAACAATGTCATTATTAAGAAAAAATCAACCGTTTCTGTTAGATGTTTATGTATTTTTGGAGAATATCAAGAAATGTCCGGTCGATAAGACTCGAATGCTTTATCTGTAACTATATAATTTTTTACCAGAATTAAAATCGCTACGTTTACCTCTGTTCTTTCCAAATCTCCAATTTTGTTGTCAATCCTCTCGACTAGCATTTTGATTTGATCCGAGTGCTCACAGAAAGATGAGATCATCTTTTTCATCTCCTCCAAAAATATCTTTGCACAAATGAAGATGTCCGTTCGGGAAACAATTTGAACATCTTCATCAACATGGCTTATTGCATTGATCGTGTTGTCCACAAACGTTTGGAACAGAATGTACCATTCTTCTATTTTCAAAGGCTGTAAATTAATATGTTCTTACGAGGAAAGTTGAGAACAGGGCACATACAATTTTTTGCAGGCGAATTTGGTTTGCGAGGAGAGCCTTTTGACACTTTCCAACATGCTTTGTGACTTTTTGATCGTTGCACTTCTGTTCGGATAGGATCTGAAAAAAGGAGAAGGTTAAAAAAAAACTACAATTTTTCCCTGAAACTGAGAAAAAACTGTCAATTGTGAAATTGTGTGAAAATCCAAATGTTTGCTTTTTATTGCACAAGAAAAATAAAAAAAAAACGCTTACCTTTTCATACTTCGAATAAATAGTTAAACATTAGAATAGAGAATAAATGGAGAAAAAAATTAAGAATAATCAGGAGACAGGCACCTCAATACCAAGAGGTACGCAAAGAAGGAAGGAATGAGAAGGAATATGAGCGATAACAAATACAGGAGAGGAGGACGCAAAATAAACACAGAAAAAGAGGATAGAAATAGTGCGCGAAAGACGGAGAGCGAGAGGTTGAGATGGCCTTGGCCTTTGGTCGGCGGGATGGTCAATAATAGTCTTGTTCATTGTTTGCAGACGGGAAGCAAAGAGATAACGACTTGTAGGAGGTCTGCTCGGTTTCACGGCCAAACTGTCTTTTTTAGGAAACTGCTGATCATCGCCCTGGAAGGCTATCAGAGATTAATTCAATGTTGCAGCGGCAAATAGTGTAAGAATATAGTTTCTAGTTAATCCATAAGTTGTCACATCCTTCCAATGCTGCCCATATAGTAACTAACAACGCTTTATAAACGATCTAAAAAACTGCTCTCTGTTGGGTGGATTATTTGCGCCGCTCATTACTGGAAGCTTCAGACCAAAGACAAGATTATCAACAGCAACTTACACTACTCCCAAATAATGGAACAATCAATACTATGATTATACTCATCTGAATGGTTATAAACAGCTTATTACGCAATCAAAGATTAAAGTTCGTTTCGTGACTAATGCAACAAATTATGACCAAAATAAACTTTTTTTCAACTGAATTTCGACTCTGATTCAGTTCATAGCTGTTTGAATTGGTCTGTTTTAATTCTAACCCACGTAATCATAATCATCAGGTTCTTAGCTTTCCATTGAGTATAATCATGACTAGATTTGAAAGTATTGACCGTTTTTTTGGTAATTTCAGAATTAATGACGGAAATATTCAACATTGAACAAAAATGTCCATGATTATACTCTTTCGAACCGTTTTGAATAGCTGATTACGAATTCAGTAAGGAAAATAGGTTCCGGTAGTGATGCAACAAGTTATGACCAAGATAAATTCTTTTCCAACTGAATTTTGACTCTAATTCAGTTCATAGCTGTTTAACATGGTCTGTTTTAATTCTAACCCACGTAATCATAATCATCAGGTTCTTAGCTTTCCATTGAGTATAATCATGACTAGGTTTGGAAGTATTGACCGTTTTTTTGGTAATTTCAGGATTAATGACGGAAATATTCAACATTGAACAAATATGTCCATGATTATACTCTTTTGAACCGTTTTGAATAGCTGATTACGAATTCAGTAAGGAAAATAGGTTCCGGTAGTGATGCAACAAGTTATGACCAAGATAAATTTTTTTCAACTGAATTTTGACTCTATATCAGTTTATTGCTGTTTGAAATGTTTCGTTCCAATTCTAACCCACAAAATCATAATCAGCAGGTTTGGAGCTTTCGAATGAGTATAATCATGACTAGGTTTGGAATTATAGAATGTTTTTTGGAAATTTTCAGGATTAAAATCGATAACAGCCAAAATGAAACAATTATGTCCATGACTATACTAATTTGAACCGTAATGAACAGGTGATTACGAAATCATGAATGAAAATGCGTTTTGTTAGCGGTGCAACAAGTAATGAGGATAATACACTTTTTATCAACTGAATTTTGACTTTGATTCTGTTCAGAGCTGTTCTAAGTGCTTTGTTCTAATTCTAACACATATTCCTAATCAACTGGTTTTCTCCATTTCAGACTTGACTTTTTTTTTACTTGATTTTTTCCTTTTTTCGTATTCACTTTGCTTTTTTGAGTTAATTAAAAATTGGTCAATTCGCTTTTAAAACATAAGGAAAAACCAGTCATTCTATTTTGATTAGAAGACTAGCTCGACCCAATGTTCAAAAAGCAGGTTAACCTGCTGGTGCAACGTGTATCCAAAGTGAACTACTCAAAACATGTAGAAATGTTCGGCAACTGAAATAATTTGTTTTGCCATCAGAACAACCTAAAATATCCTTACGTAATGTTCTTAGTTTCATAATATCTTTTAGCGTTTCTATCTTCTCAAAGAGCGTCTCGATTTCTTCATTCAAAGCCTTATTTTTGTCCCGTTCTGCATATAGCTCATTGCCTAGTTCTCCATTCACATTTGACAGCTCGGAAGTTCTCTTGTCCTTTTCCGCAAGTTGAGTTCTGAGAGCTTTGACTCTCTCGGCTTTTGCAGTGGTTGCGTCCTTCTTCAAATTGCCATTGCTAGCTTTTAAGAGCATGTTGGCAGCTCTGAGAGCACGATTCTCCGTCGACATCTCTCTCCTTTTTCTCTTCACTATAGGCAGTTCTCCATCGAGTACAGCTTCCGGCAACAGTTGTCAATCTCGATTCTTAAGATTGATACTCTCTTGTAAGATCTTGATAATTGGAGAGCATATGGAAAAGATCTTGCTCGAGAAGATGGTTTTTCCAAGCAAGATCCTCCATGTCCTGACGGAAATCTCTGGCCTGGTCTTGAAAGGTGAGATTTTCCTGGATGAGCTCTTCGTTTTCCTGACTGGCCTCGTCTTAAAAACTATCATGAGGGCTCTCATATACAAATAAAACGCTTACCTTTTTATTTTTCCAATAAAATATTGAAAATTAGAGTAAAGAATGAGTCGTTTTGAAGAAACTAAAAATAATCGAAAAAAGGAGCACCTCAAAGCCTAGAGGTACATAGAGACGAAATGAAGAGGAAAGGGGAATATAGGGGACGGCCAACACAAGTGGGGAGGACAGCTGGATGCTTTGGAAGTAATAGCATGCAGAAGGAGGAAAACGAGAGATGAAACTGGCCTTGACCCTCTGGTTGGCCGGGCGGTCGATAATCGTCTCCCTCACTGCATACGGAGAGCGAAGAGAGGACGGGGTTCATGGAGGGCAGCTCGGCCTCCCCGCCGAACGGTCGAAATTCAATAACACAAAGTTTGCACTTTCTTTTGCTTGTTGCCTCTTGTTTTTCAGTACGGTTTCAAGAAAAACCACTCGAAAGACTCGACTGATATGAGATAAGAACATTAAAAGACAAAAGCAGTAAGCAGTTTGATTGGAACATATTTTTCATTAAAAAAATCCAACATATGAAAAAAAAAGCAAAAAAATAATTATCAGAGATCCAATAAAAGTATAATATAGAATTTAGACCAATAAACTCCTGTGATGTAAATAAATGGTGTCCATTAGTTTCTCAGCTGTGGCAGTGCATACGAGTTCCAAAACTGTAAAACACAGGAGCAGTTCTTTCTGAATGAGAAGTTGAGCGATAAATCTAAAAACCACATTTTGCACTGATTATCTGACATTAAAATCATACGTTGCTTTGGGTTGTCACCGCAGACACCGAAACCTTAAAAAAAGTTCATTTCTTTTGAAAAAAAAGAAGTAATTTTCAAAATTAGTCATTGATAAACAATCCTACCAAAAGCCCAATAAAAACTCCTAGAGGTTGGTCAAATATTTGAAGTCACTGACCTCCCTAAAAATATGCAGAGGGGGCAAAAGAAACTTTTTGTGAAAAAAAGGGAGAGAACAAAAATAAAGTCAACTGCTGCAGAGCTATTCGGCGCAGGTAGACAGTAGTGTACCTGGCACCGGATAGCTAGTTGCTGTTTTTTTCCATGCTACGTCCCTTTTCGTGTTTTTATATCTCTCTTTTTGGTCACTATATCTCTCTTTTTGTTCACGGCCGTTCTCTTTTTTATCGACATTTTATCCACATTTTTAACAACACTGGCCCCTTTGTTCGGGTTGCCTACTCTTTTTATTATGATTATCTCAAAATTATAATTCTTTCTATGATTATACTCCTCTTATTAAATCTATATTTGCTAAAAGAATTGAAAACTGTAAGTGTTCATTTTCCCTCACTGACACAAACTTCTTTGCTTCAGCTGAAGGAAAAGAAAATTTCAAAGGAGAAGTTACAACGAAAAGAGCAAGGAAAAATGTGCTGAAGTATATGTGAGTGGAATAGTTGCTTTAATAATACTAAATTCCTGTGTTGGGTGTGAAACATGTTTCGGTGGAACGTGAATTTCACGGATTGAAAAAATTTCCCAAGTATCGCTGAAATAGACATTGGGCTAAAAAACGGGGTTCCGAGTTAAGCTAACACTTGATCCGTGATAACGCTTGATCTAATGTAAAAAAAATTGTATAATTAGAAGCAAAAAACCTCTCGTTTTGCCTGATTTTTTTTTTCCAGAGTATCATCGTTTTCTCTGTTTTCGCCCTCTCATCCCGGAATATCAGGAAAAAGAAATGTTGGAGTACGTGCAAATCAGCAAATGGAATGAGATGAGATTTTTGATATTAGAAAATCAATTTTGGGCCCAAAAATGTGGGAAAAGCGTGAAAATGAGTAGAATCATGCCTTGGTTGCAAACATAGATTTCGCTTGATTGCCTAGCATGTACCTTCGAGTTTCATGGTGCTTGTTACAACAAAGAGAACAGTACATCACTGATCAATTGGCTTTCAAACATCAAAAATCTCATTTTGTTCCATTAGCACATTAATTTGATATGCCAATTATTATCGCTAACATGATGTTTGTTCCCTTTATTTGGGGATGAAAGAACAGGGAGTGAGCGCAAAGCACACATAATCAACTGAACGATTTCATTCTGATAAAAAATCAGAAACGACTGAATTCTGAAAATGAAGTAACTGTTGAGTTCATTAGAAACCTAGAATATGTAAAGGAGGTAAAATCTCTATTATGAGCATTAAATCTCAGATGTTCTTAAAGTTATCAAAAAACTATCAGCTGATACAATGTTCCAAAATACATTTTGAGCCTTTTGTTAGTTGATTATTTTTCAATATCTTTCTTCTCAACTGAATTACATTAGTTTGAAATGTATTGCTCAAAATCATATTATTCTGAGCAACCCGCTTCAAACTGTTGTATCTCAGTTGGGAAAAAAGCTATTGTGAAAAACTGTCGCTCAGAATAAGATTTCGCACGTTCTATCTGCCATCATCAAGCTGAAAAAATTCTTTTCAGTTCTTTCTTGCCGCTTTTACCATTCTGATGACCAACACCACCGCTATCCAGAAGTCCTGTAAGAACATCTACCAATGCACGCAAGATGAATACTGCCTTAATGGGTGGTGCGTCCCAAAAAATAGGGATTATGTGAACATGGAAGGAACTTCATCAAAAAATGAACGGAAACTATTTGGCATTGCCTGAAAGAAATTCCGATGCCGCACAACAGACGACTGCATAAGCTTTGGCTCTGTCTGCACCAACGGATTCTGTCGCCAACTTTTTTAAACAATATAAATTTTTTGATTAATAAATTTGCGAACATTCAAAAAAAGTTATTTCATTTGAGAATAGTGTCAAAAAGAATGGGAACATGCTTAAAATATATGTAGGATCAAATTTTTTAATAAAAAATATTAGATTATTCCATAATACCGAGAATTGAGCTTGTTGAGAATTGAAGTTGGAGAGCGAAGGATTCGGAGTTGCAAACGCTCGAGGTTAATTCTGAAGAAGCGCTGGGCTAGCAACAAAACTTTGAGAAAAATGAAAACCATCAATTCAATTCTCCATTAATCTGCTCTCGGGCCCTATCTATCGCATTTTGTTTCTCCATATTCCGCATAAGAACGTATGCATCGGGTAGGGCGCTATCCGGGAAATAGTCGATCACCGGGAGAATTCGATCCATTTTTTCGGGATATTCGAGCAGGTGGTTTTTGAACTTTTTGTACTGAAAATATAGGTGTTAACTTCGAGAGGAGCTAATTGTTCTCTTGGAATTTTCAAGGCATTTTCTAGATTGGAAATAGTGAAAAATACATTTTTCAAATCCAAACTTTCAGTTTGTCGCTAAATATGCGGCTTGTTATCTTCCAAACTTATAAACCTACCACAATATCGGTCATAATTTGTGTATGTGTCTCCGCTGTTATTTAGCTGTTAGTGGATCTTCATTTTTTCTCGGCCCTGCGTGGTGTTATCAGGTAGTATCGTTTGAGTTTTGAAGACGCGAAGTGGAAACGTAGAAAGTCTATCTGCCACCTGAAGATTACAAAAAAATTTTTTTGCATTTTAAAAATGAATAATTACTTACCAACACTTTCCATGTCTCTAATCCTCTTGATTATTGAATTCCATCTTCTAATAACTCCCTCATCTCCAACCATTTCTCCCATGCCTTTAGTCGAGATTCACTGATATTAATTTTGTTGATTAAGAACTGTCTTGAAGCCATCTTCTCATAAACTTGATCGGTTTTCCTCAATTCTTCCCGGCTAAGTTGCGAATTGTCCAAACATGCTTTCCTTTTTCTTAACGCCATTTTCTCTGTGATTTGCTTAATACTCTTGTTATGAACTCGATAATCATCCATGAACTGCTTGGCACCAGGACAGCGAACAAGATGAGTTCTCCGAGTTCCTGAAAAACGTTATATTGTGGCCAGAAGTTGGAACTTGATTTGATAGGGCAAAACCGAATATTCAAAACAATTAAACTATGGTTTATATATATATATATATATATATATATATATATATATATATATATATATATATATATATATATATATATATATATATATAAGACACCACCCTAAGAATACGTTATTGGGCGAACTGGAATGTTTGGTAAAAAATGAATAATGCCAATATGTTTCTCATCCTGAAACAACCCCCCCCCCCCCCCCGGAGCCATATTTTCAGAAACGCACTACCAAAACTACGTCCATACGGTCAAAAAAATCCAAAAATCGGCTGTCCCAAAATTATGAGACACTTTTCGTATTTCCTATTTCTCAGTTTCTTTTTCAACGTTTTTGCCGGCCCGCTCGGGCCGCACCGAGAAAAATTTTTCGAAAATTTACCCCAAAAATATGGAAAAAACACAAAATTTTCAAAAATTTTCAATTTTTGGCTGGTCCTTGATTCAAACTACTCAAACTACTCCCAACATGCAAAATATGTGAGAGTTACACAAAATAGGCTAAAATCAGCTCACTTTTCGATTTTGAAAAAATGAAATTCAAACTTCGCGGTAACTGGCGGTCCGGGCCGGTGAAATTCGTCATCCGGCCCGGCCCGGCCCATCACAAGTATGATGAAATAGCTTATTGGGATGTTACAAGTGGTGGTTTGCGCATAAGAAATTCATTCAGAATTGACTGTTTTTGGAGAAGTTAAAAAATCAACTGAAATCGGATAAATCGGAAATTGGTATAACTTTTCTGGGAAATTCAATGAATGGCTGAAATTTTCTAAACAGACACTCGACACCTCGGTCTAACTGACAAAAACATTAGAAAGCCAAAAGAAAATCCGTAGCAAACTACGCGTCCTTTTAAATATCCATTCACTCTTTTCTGTATTAATTTGCACTGAAATTTGAGTTTTTGGTTACGGTAAAACAGAACGAAGCTAGCTCCGAATTTTTCGATGTTTTTATCAGTTAGACCGAGGTGTCAAGTGTCTGTCCAGAAAATTTCAGCCATCTATTGAATTTTCCAGAAAAGTTATAGAAGCCAATATCCGATTTATCCGATTTCAGTTGATTTTCAACTTTCCCAAAAACAGTCGATTCTGAATAAATTTCTTAGGCGCAAACTTAAACCACTTATAACACCCCAATAAGCTATTTCATTATCAAAAACGTTGAAATAGAAACTGAGAAATAGGAAATCCGAAAAGTGTCTTATCATTTTGGGACAGCAGAGTTTTCGATTTTTTGACCGTATGGACGTAGTTTTGGTGGTGGGTTTCTGAAAATATGGTTCCGTGGGTTTTTCGGGATGAGAAACACATTGGCATTATCTATTTTTACCAAAAATCGCAGTTCGCCCAATAACGTATTTTTAGGGGGGGGGGGGGGGGTGTTTTATATATATGGCGCGCACTGTCTGACCCATACTATGAAAACTTACCAATGAATCAGTGTGATTAAGCAGTAGAGTGACGTTCTCATCCAAAGTATACATGCTCATGGTTGCAGGGTTAGTATTCATCTTGCGTTGACACTAATCTGTAAAATGCTGGATTCGAAATAATTTCAAAACAATTTGAAAACGGATTATATTCCGATTGAAAAAAAAACTCATCAAAATCTAATCTAAACAATAAGAATGTAAAACTTTGTTCCAATACAAACAGGTGTGTTTCCGTCAAAAGAAAGAGGTGGAACATTTGACACGTGGACGTAAGGAGGAGTCATCACGGTGTCTTCTCAAAGCAAACACTGTTGATTTTCTTATTGCACAAATTTCATGGGTCCATGAACTTGCTATTCAATCATAACAGAAAAACTAAGAATCCCAACACAAATAACTGTTCCCAGGTGCCCACTCACCTTCTTATGTAGACGTTTGGCCTTTTTTCGCTTCATCACAAAAAGTCGCCTTTTTCTCATCACTCATTGATTTCCAAAGGGCTCCAGTTGATTAGTGATGCCTCTATTCTGTTCGTGTCACCACTTTGGAATCTTGCTCCGTCCACTTTGAAACCAAATAAAGAAAACGTTCGATGGACGTCTGACCTTGAATAGGGTTGGGATCTGGATTTCCGGATCTGGAAATCATATATTTTCAAAGGTTCAGTCGTTTCATTTTGATTGATTCAGGGTTGGCACGGTACGAACATTTTGACCGGGGGCCAAAAACAAATCGCGCAGTGTGGAAAGTTAGACCGCCACTCAGACATCGGCCATTTTGTGTACTCCAGCGCGTAAAAGTTTTTGTGCAAAGCTAGCGCGTACAGAATTTCTTGCCCGAAGAGCGACGTTAAATTTTTAAATTAAATATTTAAAAATATTTAATTTTAAAACAGAAGAGCAGAACCAGAAACCCTTCTATAGGTGACTTTTAGAATGCTATTCGAACAGAAATTTCAAAAAGTTAAAAAAAAACTCATAAAAGCTGTAGAGTTGATTAAGCACTTTCACAATCATGATGAACTAATTTCTCAGAATAATGAACTTACCGAGATCTTTTGTTGGGAAACCCCAATGTTGAAAGAATAACAGAAATTAGAAATAATCATAGCAAGAAGGCACCCGAACAACCAAGGGTACAAGACAACAACTGAATACAACACAGCCTCCCCTTCTTCAACGACACAGCAGTGGGCGTGGCTTAGCGTACCTCCACACAGACAGATGGTATTGTGTCTTCCTCTCAATCCTCCATCTGACTATTAGTGTCTTCTTGATTGGTGTCAAGTACCATAAAAAATCATTTCGTGTAATTCGAACAATACCTTTCATCCAGTATCTGTCATTGCCATCTACTAATCGCGCTATTAATGAGGTGACGAGTGCAATGAGTGAAATTCAAAATTGAGTAACAGATGATGAGGGGAAGAGAGACGTTGGTGTGTCCACATACAGGGAAATTCCAACAAGAAACCATCAAAACAGAACAGAATTGGAACGGATTCTATCAAAATTTCTAGTGAATAATGATGTGAGAAAAGCTATTCCATGGAAAATTTAGGAAGTATTGAAAAAATATTCGAACTAAAGAAAATTCAAATTCGGAAATCGTATCCCAAATCGTCAAAAATTGTTTTTATGGATAAACAAATAGTGATTTTGAGATTCAACAACTCACTAATTTTGCGCAGTTTGACTAATTTTCACAAAGTTTTAGTCACTAAAACTTATACACATCATAAAATTCTGAAAAATAACGAATATGGTCAGATGCCATGTGTTCACAAATCAATTCGGGCTACTCCTATGACTACAATGGAAAGTATCGTGAAGTGGACAACGAAAATCTTGTTCTTTGGGTAATTTCACACATGTTTTTAGTCTAAAAACTCTAGATACTTCAAACAGTAATAGAGAGACATTTCAAAACCCGACATTTCGAAACCAGACATTTCGAAACCGTTGAAAGTTAGGCTTGAAATTTTCAAATTTTTTAAATTGATTTCAATCGACTTTTTGAAAAGTTAGAACAAATTAAAATTTCAATATTTTTTTGAAAAAAATTGACCAAAAAAAATTTCCAAACGAATTTTTTCCCAAGAAGGTTCCAAATTATATATATTTTTTTCCTGGTTTTTCAAGAAGTCGATTACAATCGAGCCTGAAAATTCGAAAATTTCAAGCTTAAATTTTGGCGGTTTCGGAATGTCTGGTTTCGAAATGTCGAGTTTTGAAATGTCGCGGAGCCCCTAAAGGGGGAGTCCGCTATTCAAAAAGCGGTACTTTTGTTACATGAATCGAAGCAGAATTTTGTAGAAAAGAAGAATCCGTTTAGCAAAAAAAACTTGAGTTATTCTGAACCGAGATATGAGCCGCGGGAGAGTCGAACCAGGCCATGACGATTTGAAAATGACGTCCTAGCCTTGATGTTTGTGATTTCGAGATCCCCCATTTCATATAGGACCCGACCCGCATAGAAGTTTCTCGATGAATAGACACGTGTTATATCTGCGCCAGCCTCCGTAATAAATTCCAATCTCTGCCCAATAATTGATTCAATTGGAACGCCGGAGAAAAGAAGTGACCGCTACTACTCCCATAATCTAAGCACTACTCTAAGATAAGACTCATCCTATATTTCCCTACAGATTGAAAATTAACGCTGTTGCGTATTACTGTTTACTGACCGACATTATAAGAAGAGGAGCTTTGGGAAGGAGGGCACAGTGCATGCCAGGGATAGATTTTTCTAAGATAAAATGCTTGCCTAAATATCCTGATAC
>GL379979.1:31606-61010 GCA_000143925.2 Caenorhabditis brenneri
CCCTTCAAATCAAATCTAAATATAAATCTTCCCTTTGATAGCTTTGCTAACATCATCAGTTTGCTGGAAATTTTGATAAATTCTGTTCCAAGTCTGTTCTATTCTAATAGTTACTCGTTGAAGTCGCCTTCGATGTTGACATACCAACGTCTCTCTGTCCCTCATCTTCTGCCACTTAATTTTAGGATTCCCTCATTGCCATTGTCACCTCATGAATAGCGCGATTATTAGGTGGCAATGACAGATACTGGGTGAAAGGTATTGTTCGAATTACACAAAATGATTTTTTATGGTACTTGACCCCAATCAGGAGAACACCAATAGTCAGATGGAGGATTGAGAGGAACACACAGCACCATCTGCCTGCGTGGAGTCACTACTGCTGTGATGTAAGAGGTGGAAGGCTGTGTACTATTCAGTCGTTGTTGTTTTGTACCCTTGGTTGATCGGGTGCCGTCTTGCTATGGTTATTTCTGAGTTTAAATTTTCTAATATTATTGGAGTTTTCCAGCCAATGGTCTTGGTAAGTTTGCCATTTTACATGATAAAATGTGAACAATTATTGTAGTTTTTCAGTTTTTGGAGAGGTGTTGAATACTTTTTGATGATCGGAAACGATATGAAGGAGTTTTGCGACGTCAAGAAAAATGGATCGCGTTGGTATCCGACTGAATTGCTGGATAGTTGGACGGAGCACGCGGTAAGCTTCTAACAGTTTTCTGATAGCCTACAAACTTTATTGTATTTCAGAAAATCAATCCGAAACGGTCGGCAATTCGTGGTTTCACCGACAAGGACATCGGACTTGTTCATGTGTTAACTGATGACGTCCTAAAATCGATCCCAATATTGATGGAGACACAGAAAAAAGAGCCGGAGAGTTACGCGGAAAAGTTGGCCGATCTTGAAAAGAAATGGAGAGTTGAGGATCCAAACTCTCAAAAATCACAAGATTTTAACCAAGAAATGGGTGAGAAAAGTTCGTTCATGCACATATGAAAACGCGAAGTACTATGAGGAAATTTCAATCGAACCATTTTCTGATTAGTGTGCAAATCTTGGTATTTATTGTGAATCCATTTGGAACAAAATATTGGTTAATAAGGATCGAGCTTATTTTCTTTACGGGTACACCAGTATGTTCTTTCCAATGGACGCGGTCAAGCAGAAAATGATGTTGGTGGATGGATTGTTGACTGTGATGGATTTTCGGGATAGACAAAATCTTCGGAAGTTTTTGCAAAAAGCTATTTTACCTTAAAACAAATGTCATGATTCCAAACTTTTTTTTCGCAATTTATATGTTTTGTATGTTTTTTGAGTTCTAATATTTCTAGTGTTGTTCTATGAAGTTGGTTTTTTTTTCAATTTCTTGAATCAAAGTTTCAATTTTCAATAATCCCCAACGTATACACTATGAAATCGCTTTTTTCCAATATCAAACTCTCTAGGTTCATTATGTGATAGCTTTGCTCACTTCATCTTTTTCCTGAGAATATTTCCACCGATTCAGCCTGCTCTAATCCAATCTTTTCGTGTCCGAATCCCCTCGGTTGTTCATCGTGTGGGTACACACCATCTGCCACATTTTATTTTGAATTATCCCGACCACCCCCGCCACCACCAACACTGATCCAGTTTTATGACTGTTGTCAATACTCATTTATTCAAATTCAAAAAGTGAAGTGAGAAATGTGAGAAAAACGTCATACAATCAGAAACAATCTCTATGCAAGAAGCACGCTATAAATGATAATGAAAATCAAGGAAAAACGGAAAAAAATAAATTCTCTAGAAGTGTTGATGGCGCGGAAGAAGTGGATCAATTCAATGACATCACGATCCTGAAAAACCAATTCTCTTGAGACGTAGTACATATTCTTAGGTTGGCAAGAAAGTAACTGTCCATTACTTTGACGCGCTGTATCCACCCAAGTAAATGCGACTAAATTCTTCCAAAGACTTTATTTTGCAACCCCAATACATAGTAACACACCACAAAAACTTGAGTCCACTAACGGAATTCCTACGGTAGTTGTGATACAAGGTGCAACTAGCTAGATTTCATTGCTTGTCCAGAGTTTTTCAATTATTCTAGGGGACTGAAGAGTAGTTTATTTCTAATCAAATGCGGGTTTTGAGTAAATGTGTTTGTACTTTACTGACAACAAAAACAAAAATTCCTAGCTCATTCGTCAATGATGGCATACTCGTATAATCATTAACTAAGCAGGTAGTAGAAAACCAACATTGATGAAAACGTGAATTTTTCTCTAATTCTCTCGATTTTCCATAGTTTCTGATACTGGTGGTATACGAAATATAGTTTTTAACAATTCTTGATGGTCAATAATAATTTAACATCACGAACTACAAAAGTTTTTTGTTGGCAGTCACTTCGTTTCTATGACTGCCATTCGTTCTGAAAAGGGAATGATCATAGAGTTCGATGTCTTTTGCAAAGTTTCACCAAAAATGTGTTTTTGAGCAAAAAACCTGTTTGAGTTTTCTAGTTTAGAGTTCCATAAAATCTTGTTTAAAAGGTATTATATTCACTACGTTTTGATGAGGGTGTAGTCAGTTCAAGGAAGGAATGGGAAATGAGAGTAATTGTGTTGTGTAGAGCAAATTTCAGATTTCCCAAGCTTTTGAACAGTGTGATAGGGAAAGCTGAACAATGGACAGTTACTTTCTTGCCAACCTAATACAACAAACTTACCTTCTCGAGACGTCTTCCTTCTCAACAATAGTTCCGCCGATCTGGTCTCTGCATTTCCTTTACCTCACAATGGCGTATGGATACATTTATTTTTTACGACAACATATTTCATCCCATTTTCTTGTTTTTCTATCCAGTACTTTTTTTTACCGTTCTAATGTTCTAATTTCTCAAATTAGTTTTTTTACATCACTTATTGTTATGTTAACCTTATAACTTTTTTATAGAATTAGTAGTTGTAGAACCGGTATTTGTTTTGAAAACTTTGTCCACATTGGAGAAAATATGCTGAAGGGAATATGGAACTATTTTTTTCGAATAACAGATCCGATTCCCTGTTTTAGGATTTTTGATATATATACAAGGAAGTTGAAAGAGATTATCACTTTTTTCGTTATTAGATAAAAAAACTGTTTCACAACTACTATTTATCACTAGACCGTTCATATAATATAGTGGTTTGAACGAACCTGCAAAGTAAACGAAGCAAAAAAGGTTTTCACGTTACTGATAAATACAAAATACCTTCTCATCTAATTTCGTATGTTTTAATTTTTCCAGTTACATCTTTATGTTATTTAAAGACCTTATCAATTATTCTAACAAGTTCAGTTAAGAGGGTTACCTGCTAATGCAGAACTCTTCCATGAAAAATATTCAAGGAGCAAAGGGAACAGTGATGAAAAGTTGTCTTTCGATTTCTACACTTCCTTATCGTTATTTAGAAATACACTGTTTCGCTGAACTGTGGAAAAACTATGAAGAAAGGTGTACATTTAATTTATGCATACACTGCTCAACTTTTGCAGAACATTATAAAAGATATACGGTTTACTTTATTATTGTAAAACAGGGTATCTTGCAAAAATCAAAATCCGAGCAAGAAACGTGTGCTTGAAAATCAAATGAAAAAAGATGCAACGGGGAATTAGAAGAAAATTTTTTTTTAAAAAGTCAGGAAATAGGAAAAAAAGACAAAAAGGATAAAACTATGAATGGAAAGAGGCTAGGAAAAAATACTTTCATGATCAAGAAGTTATGGGTTATTAAGATTTTTCCAGACAACAAAACGGAAGGTATTCAACGGTCTCTGCAACACAGTACACCACTCTCCGTCGGCTCTCTTGATGTCGATTCCATTGCAACAGTCCCAATACCTGGAAATTTCCAGTTACTAACTGTAAATTAAAAGAAATGTTCTCTAATTGTAACTAATGCTTCTTGAACCTAATGGTGTTTTAGTATTCTGACTTCTGACGTTAAGTTTTTCCAAACGGTATTCAAAATTTTGTATCAAAACATGAAAAAAATGAATAAACTCACTCAAACCACTGTGGTCTACGTTTTGCACTCCACGGTCTCCCACCGACTTCCTTTAAATCCAATGGCGAAACTGAATTTAGAACTCCAATCTCCATTCTCTTGATTCTTTCCATTGATCCATCGGTAGTTTTCTGCCATTTCTTCAAAAATGCCAAAAGATCCGACTGGATGAACATGGATCTATCAAGAATGACATTGGTGCAGTTCAGATTGAGCAGTGACTCTCTTGTCATCCACGAGGAATTCATAGAATCGATGCGATGCATGCCAACTTGGCCACAACTCGTTTTCAAGTGAACACTGGAGCTGCGATAGCTCTTGGTGACGGCGGTGTTTGCAAGAATACCATTGTGATCACGTCGGCACTCTCTTTCCTCGAGATGCATGTTCTCGCAAATTGGAAGTGAGAAGACAGCTCTTCTAACGAGGGACTCGTCGCGTAGGGAGACAAAGTTGACGTAGAGAATTTGGATCATCTGGTGAAGAGGTTGAGCAAGTGAGCAAGGATGTAATTTACACAGACATCTTCCTGGTCTGGTGGAGCGAAGGCTGGAAATCGTAAAATTTTAGTGGTTCAATTGTTCCATTTATATTTATTCAGCTAGCATTGTACGGTCATTTTGACCAGGGCCGGAACAAGTCGCGCAATGTGAAAAGTTAAGCCACCACTCATACATCGGTCATTTCGTGTACTCCAGCACGTAAAAGTTTTTGTGCAAAGCTAGCGTGTAGGAAAATTCTTGGCCGAAGGGCGTTAATCTCTATAACAATCCTAAAAACCAATTCTGAAAAAAATCAGAAGAGCAGAACCAGAAACCTTTCTATAGGTGGCTTTTAGAATGTTATTCCAACAGAAATATAATTCAAAAAGTAAAAAAAAAAACTCATATTAGCTGTATAGTTGATCAAGCACTTTCACAATCTTGATGAACTAATTTCTCAGAATAATGAACTTACCGTTAGGAAACTCCAATGTTAAAAGAATATCAGAAATTAGAAATAATCATAGCAAGACGGCACCCAAACAACCAAGGGTACAAAACAACAACTGAATACCACACAGCCTCCCTCCTTCAACGACACAGCAGTGGGCGTGGCTTAGCGTACCTCCACACAGACAGATGGTATTGTGTCTTCCTCTCAATCCTCCATCTGACTATTAGTGTCCTCTTCATTGGTGTCAAATACCATAAAAAATCATTTTGTGCAATGTGAACAACACCTTTCACCCAGTATTTGTCATTGTCACTTATTAATCGCGCTATTAATAAAGTGACAATGGTAATGAGGGACATTCAAAAATGTGTGGCAGATGATGAGGAAAAGGGGGACGTCACATCCAAAGGGACTTCAACGAAATTTTATCAGAACAGAACAGACCGAGAACAGAATTCATCGAATATTCAAGGAGAATTATGGTATGGGCAAAGCTGTAACTTGATGTTGGTAACAAAAATACATTCATCAGTAGCAAACACATTTTTCTTATTGTTCGCGTTTCACATTTTTGAAAGTTCACATTTTCATAACAAAAAAGGTTTAAATTAAAACTTTATATAAAAAACGAAGGTTGATTTTGAGGAAAATAGAAAAAATAAATCTCAAATCGGTAAGACGTATTAAGAAAAAAAACAAATTTTATTTCGGGATTCAACAAGACACTGATGTTGCGCAGTTTGACAGATAGTCACAAAGTTTTTTTTTCGAATTTGAGAAAAGTGGGGGCTCGGATAACTCAAACTCTATTCCTCTATATTTCAGATTGTTAAAGACGTCCGAAGCTACTTCTCTTTGATGCGTACTGTGTACTATGGCACCGGCCCAATCACCACGTGAAACCGTGACGGAAACCTCATCATTATCGCCCATCAAGCGGTTTTTCACGTTTTCCAGTTCTTTATGGAGGTTACAAAAAAGTTCTGAGATATGGAAAATGGACTCCTAGTAACCATGTCGCTTGTTGAAAAGGATATCAAGACTCTCAAAAATCACAAGGTTTTCACCAAGAAATGGGAGAGAAAAATTCGACTCATATGAGAACTCGAAGAACTATGAGAAAATTTCAATCGAATCATTTTCTGATCAATGTGCAAATCTAGGTATTTATTGTGAATCCATTTGAAACAAAATACCGGTTCATTAGGCTCGAGCTTATTTTCTTTACGGGTACACCAGTATGTTTTTTCCCAAATGACGTAGTCTAGCAGGAAATGATGTTGATGGATGGATTGTTGACTGTGATGGATTTTCGGGATAGACAAAATCATCGGAAGTTTTTGCAAAAAGCTATTTTACCTTACAACAAATGTCATGATTCTAAACTTTTTTTTGTTTCTTTTCTCAATCAGCTTTTTAGTGTACTTCTTTATAAATCTGTTCCACATTTTTCTCAATTGTTAAATATTCATTCAGACGCTAATTTGGTTTTGTTCCACAATCGTAAAATTCACACAACATCGCAAGGATTTTATTAAATTCACAAAGTATAGGTTTCCTATGTTTTTTGAAATCGATTTTTCCAATTGTTGTTCTATAAAGTTGGTTTTTTTTGTCATTTTTAAAATCTAGTTCCAATTTTCAATAATCCCCAACGTATACAATAGAAAAAAATCTTCAAATTTTCTAGATCTGTTATGTGATAGTATTGCTTCCTTCACTTTTTTCTCGAAAATTTCTACCGATTTAGTCTGTTCTATTCCAATTGTTTTGTGTCCGCATCCCTTTGATTGTTTATTGTGTGGGTACACACCATCTGTCACATTTTGTTTTGAATGACCACCCTTGCTACCCCTCCATTACTAATCCGATTAGCAAAAGGCAATAACAAATACTGGGTGAAATTTGTTGTTCACATTGCACGAAAGGGATTTAAATGATATTCGCAACAATTAATAGGACGATAATAGCCGGATGGAGGTTTGAGAAGAACACAAAACACCATCTGCTTGTGTGGGGTGACACAAAGCCACGCCCACTTTCTTTTGGTATGAAAGGAGAGAAGCTTGGTAGTGTTCAGTAGTTTCGTTGTACCCTTTGTTGTTCGGGTGCGGTCTCTATATGATTATTTCTAATCTTTGATATTTCTTTTTCATTGGAGTTTTCCAACAAGTTTTAACATTCAGTTATTATTGGAGTTCTCCCAACCAATAGTCTTGGTAAGTTTGTCTGATCAGATCTACAAAATCTAGAATCTAACCAATTATTTTCAGCGACCGGATAAAATAGTAGTGGAAGTCTGCAACTTATACGGACAATGGATCCCTATTGAGATCAACAAAGATGCCACAGTTCTGGAGTTCTGGAGAAAAGAGAGAAAAACGGGAACGTAAGCTAAAGCAATTCTAAACTTTTGAAAATAGCTCTCATCCTTTTTTAAGCTCCCCAAGCATGTTTTGATTGATTTAGAAGACCCAAGCAACGTGGTTAAATATGGCAATATCTTCTTTTTCTTGGTAGGTTCACTCTTTTTCGTTACCACAATCGATCTGCATAAAAACAAAACTTGTTTACAGGGTGACAATCACACAAATTTCTTTTTGTAGAATGCGCAAAAAATTCTGGAAAAGAAGCCGACCCGAACCTCGTTGGATATTCCAACAAACATTTGAGCTCCGTGGAATCTTCTCTTGTTCCATTTCAACCATCTGTACATTCAATTTCTGAAAATAAGAGTTTTTTGCTGATGTGGGTTCTATTTTATGGAAATCTCACAGTCTCCTTGAGAAAACTCAGTATTGTGAATAAAAGGTTGTTGCTTTTGTTGTGGCTTCTCAGCGCTCGGTGTCTCGTCCTCTTTGTTGTTTTCACGTTGAACGTGTTCATCACAATCTAATTCAACTTGTTTCTGAAAGAATCTCTGGAAAATGTGTCCCTTTTGACTCTTTTGACTCAGTTCGCACTTTTGGACCGTTAGGTTCTCATAAACATGGATGTATTATCATTCACATAAATTTCTCAAAAGCAGACCAAGTAGAATGTTTTTGGTGAATTTCGGCCATGGAAATCATCGAATTTTCGTAAAATTACAAGATGTCGAAATTTGAAGATATTACGCAGAACTTTTCACGGTTGCCTAAAAACCCGTAAAATCTGAAAAATCTGTGAATGCCGTAAACGTAAAACCATAGTTTTGGTGGGAAAAAGGCCATTGCACACTCATCCGCACCATATCGATTTTGGTCGAGTGGTATGTTTGTACACAACAAACACTCTTTTGAATACTAGGGCATCGGAATTTTGAAATAAAACAATACATTTCAAGACATGATGAATACAACTGCGAGTTGGCTATTGAATAAATAAATTTCTTCGAAATCCGAAAAACCTTCTCCTTTTCTCCGTCTTCAACGGGCCGTTGAATGTTCTAAGAGCTGTCCGTCCGGACTAGAGATGCTTTTGTAATTGAGTGATAACCCCATTTGATAGAGCGTTCTGTAAATTCATGAAAACGCGTTCTCAGACCAATCAGTCTCTGAATGTTCCCATGCTCACCAGAGTTATCAGGTTCAAATTTCAATTCAATATTTATTGCCGAAGGGCTAAATACCACTTATACAGGCAAGGAAAGGAGAAAAGAAAATTATCAAAAGTTGGTTGAATTTAGGGTGAGAAATTTATTTAGATCCAATAACTTGATATTTTCTCGAAAGCACCGGGAAGATAGTTTGACCGGGAAGATATTAGGAGGGAGAGAGTTCCAACACCGTATGGCACGATTAGATAAGTATTGAGCTCCGGGTTTGGTTTTGTTGGATAATGCGGACCTTAGATAGAATGGGTGTCGTCTGAGAGATTTGCCCTCGAATATAAATGGGTGAGCGTTTCTCAGACCAATCAGTCTCTGAATGTTCCCATGCTCACCAGAGTTATCAGGTTCAAATTTCAATCGTTAAGCTTCACTACTGCTACCATGAATTTCTTTCGAAAACAGTGAAACAGTCATCTTCATGTAACCTTCATAAAATTTTGAAACAATACAAACTAGGGCTGTCATCTATTCATTTAATTTGTTAAGCAAAACCGTTGTATTGGAGAAAAACAATTTACTGATCTTCGAAAAATTCATCGCCAAATACTTTTTCGGTGCAAGACTTTCGAAAAAAAGTTATCGCTGGAAAATGTTTCGGAATCTGAAATTTTTATCGAGAAGTTGACAATTCACTGGCGATTTATAAGAAAAAAATCTGAAAAATGAAACTTTCTGGCCAATTTTGGTAATTTTTGAAGTTCTTTGTTTCTCTTTGTTGGAATAATCAAGACTGGAATAGGAAAAAAAATTTATTTACGTTCCAAAATTTTTTTGGTTTTTTTTTTGACAAAAATTCGGAAAAGTATTTTTATTTTTTGATTTTTTTCGGATGAATTCTCGAAAAATTTTCGGAGGTCATTTCCCTCACAACCCTGGTTCGGAAGCGGTGAAGCATTTATGCTGAATATTATTTGTTCTGCTCGTTCATGATTAATTATTGAGATTAATGAGAAATTATTTTGATTTGTGAAGATCTGATATCAGAGATTATCTGATATAAAGATCTGATACCTGGTGAATTGAAAACAACACAGTTCATGACTGTTGTCAATACCTATTTATTCAAATTAAAAAAGCAAAGTGAACAAAGTGAAAAAAATGTCGCACAATCAACTAATGATGGAAAAATTTCCAAGCAAGAAGCATGCTAAAAATACTATTGAATCAAGGAGAAATAGAAAAACAATCAAATTTTCTAGAAGTGTAGATGGCGCGGAAGAAGTAGACCAAATCAATGACATCAGGATCCTGAAAACCCAGTTTTTCTTGAGGTGTAGTACATATTACAACAAAATTACCTTCCCGAGACGTCTCTCTTCCCAACAATAGTTTTGCCAGGTTCCTGCATTTCCTTTATCTCACAAGGGCGTATGGATACATTTATTTATTACGACAACAGATTTTATCACATTCTCTTAGTTTTCCATCCAGTTGGGCTGAGAGAGTCACGAACAAGAGTTATTGTGTAAAAACTGTTATCCTTCTCTTTGAGTGGTGTTTCGATTTGATATTGCCCAATGATTTGATTGATGGTGCAAACTGAGAAGGCGGCTTTTCTGGTTTTGAACCGGTATCTTTTCCAATGATTCATGGCGTCCTCGATGACTATTTTGTTAGTATATTATTTCGTCCAGCATCATAAAGCTTTGTATAAGTATTTTTGAGTAAAATCTGTACATTGCTTCAACTGAACAGTAAAAGTTAAAAACTAGTTTCGTTAAATCTGTTCACCTTTAGAATAATCAATAAAGGCATTGAAACCAAAAAGCCAGAATGAACACAAAAGAATAAAATTGGAAAAAATCAGTGAGAGAAGGAGCCCCAAAATCCAGTAGAGGCAGAATAAAAAGAAAAAGTATTATTATTCGGAGGTTATATGCAGGCAGAAATGATGTGTTATCGGGGCGAAAAATAAGAAAAAGAAGAGAGATAGAGATGCAGAATGGACAAACACTCCGTGCGGGGGCGCTGGGAAAGGTTTTCCGAGCGATAGGAGCGGAATGACGTTGTTTTGCATCGCAGTGAAGAAACTAGAAAACGGAGACGCAAAAAGGTAGAAACTTGTGTACGTGGCTGTTCATATTCCTGCTGATAGTACTGATAAGATACATTTTTTCACAAAATCTCGAAAAAATGCAACTGGGAATGCCGTATGTTCATTTGGATTGTTGAACAGAACAATCACATTGGAGAGAGAATTCTACTAAAACTATCCAAAGCTAATTCACTACCTTTTTTATCGAAAATTTCAGAGAACAGATATTTATGAATTATATTCATTTACAATTAAAAAAAATCGACAAAAAAGGAAAAAAGGTAAATTTATCGACGCTTGATTTCCAATGGAGTCCAACAGGATTGGAAGATAGCCCATGGATTGTGATCACTTGATTGGAATATGTGGTTCCTACTTGCAACCGATTGAGGTACCGGCGTCTGAAATCAAAAATTATGTTATTGAACTGCTTGGAAGGCTTTTCTTGGCGCCAAACTTTAGTTTCACCCTCAATTAAAACAAGGAAAGCTCACCTATTTTGAAAATTCGGGATAATCAATTGAAAAGGATGTCCATAATCCAAAGAACCAGAATGAATACAGTAAATTGCAGATTAAAAATAATCAAAAGGGAGCCCCAAAAATCCAATAGAGGCAGAATAGAAAGACGAAAAACTACTATTTGGTGGGTATATGCAGGCAGAAATGATATGTCAGTGGGACGGAAAATAAGAAAGAAAAGAGAGATAGAGATGCAGAATAAACAAACCCTCCGGGACATAAAAAAATTTTTGTAGTGGTAGGCACAGCGACCTCCTGTTCTTTCGATTCCTCACCAAGAGTCATACATGTGTCATCGGTAACAAAATGATGGGGGTACCATTGAGGCAGAGAAAAATAAAGGTAAAACGCCCCTCTCTTTTCGCACTCTCTGTGACTACCCGTAGCGTCTTCTTCTGTGTTATTAGTACGTATGAGGCGTCTCTCTGCGCGAAATATACAGCAGCCGCGCTCTCTTAATGGCATTTCCCCCATGTGGTCCAATGGTTAGGATTCGTGGTTTCTACTAAAACTTTCCAAGCGAATTTCACAATTTTTTCCGATTAAAAATTTGAAAAGTTGAATATTAAATGATTGTTTTATTAAAAACAAACGAATTGACATAAAAAACGAACTAAACATTCCAGTCTGAATAGCAGGCCAGTTTTTGTTGGTAGTGGACGTTTTGCAACCAACTGGATCGGAAGACAGTCCATGGATTGTGATCACTTGATTGGAGTATGTGGTTCCGACTCGCAACTCAGAAAGGTCCCAGTATCTGGAAAAACAAAATTATATTATTGAACTGTTTCTAAGGATTTCCTTGGGGAAAAGCATCAGTTTTAACCTTAATAAAAACGAATAAAGCTCACTTTTTCAAAAACTTTTGAATAATCAGTTAGAATGTAGGTCCAGAAGCCAAAGAACCAGAATAAATACAAAAGAATAAAAATTAAAAATAATCAGTAAGAGAGGGCGCCCCAAAATCCAATAGAGGCAGAATAGAAAGACGAGAAAATACTATTCGGAGGGTATATGCAGGCAGAAATGATGTGTCCTCGGGACGGAAAATGAAAAAGAGAGGAGAGATAGAGATGCAGAATAAACAAACCCAGTGGAACATAACATGCTTTTCGGGGTGGTAGGCACAGCGGCCTCCCGTTCTCTCAAATTTGCTTATTGGAAACCATACACATAGATAACAAAATGATGAAGGGTTCATTGAGACCGAGTAAAAGGAAAACTGGCATGCCCCTTTACTTTTGCACTCTCTGTGACTATATGTTGTGCCTCTTACGTATGAGGCACCTCCCTGCAGTTACTTACAGCCGCGCTCTCTTAATGACTTTTCACCCTCCCTACTTTGCCTCTCTCACGTAGTCTAGTGGTTAGGATTCATGGTTTTCACCCACGCGGCCCGGGTTCGATTTCCGGCATGGAAAGTTTCTTTTACTTGTTTCCTAATTTTTCCACTGGCTGTGTCTCATCTGGAAAATGAATGATTTTTCGGGGTGGTTGGAGAAAAATGGCGTCGAATTGCATCGGAAAATGACAAAATAGGAGACCAGAAACGCAGAGAAAGAGAGCGACGTGTGGCAAAAACTGCAATATATTTTTTTTCCGATTTGATCGGTAAGATAACCAACACAACTAAAGCTAAATTCAAATCATTAGTTTATACCAACAACTTAACGAAACGATTTGATCCAAAACAAGATTCTACTAAAACTCCTTCTTGGCAAATTTCACAACTCTTTTCAATTAAAAACATGAAAAGTCAAATACTTGGTGATTGTTTCATTAAAAATAAAAAATTGACATAAAAGCGAAAAAAGAATTGTTTTCGATCGGGAAGCTGAACATTCCAGTCTGAATAGCAGGCCAGTTTTCGTTGGTAGTGGGCGTGTTGCAACCAACTGGTTCGGAAGACAGTCCATGGATTGTAATCACTTGATTGGAGTATGTGGTTCCGACTCCTAACCCAGAAAGGTCCCGGTATCTGGAAACAAAAGTAGGTTAATGAACTGTTTGGAAAGATTTGGTCGTTTTGCAAACATCTTCAGCTTTGAATAAAAAAAATTACCTCATCAAAATTTAGAATAATCAGTTGAAGCCAAGGTCTATAATCCAAAGAACCAGAATGAATACAGTAAAATTGCAGATTAGAAATAATCATCATAAGAGGGAGCCCCAAAAATCCAGTAGAGGCAGAATAGAAAGACGAGAAACTACTATTTGGATGGTATATGCAGGCAAAAATAATGCGTCAAACAGACGGAAGATGAGAAAGAGAAGAGAGATATAGATGCAGAATAAACAAACCCCGTGGAACAAAAACTGCTTTTCGGGGTGGTAGACACTGCGGCCTCCCGTTCTATCGATTTTGCTTATCGGAAATCATACTTTCATCAGTAACAAAATGATAGGGGGTTCATTGAAGCAGAGAAAAAAAGTAATGCGGCTTATTCCTCTTCTTTTCCTCTTTCTGTGATGACTACCCACAGTGTCTCTCTTTCTGTTTTATTTGTAGTGATGAGGAGCTTTTCTACCCGACATACACAGCAGCCGCCCTTACTTAATGGCCATCCACCCTCCCTACCTCCCCACTCCCATGTGGTCTAGTGGTTAGGATTCGTGGTTTTCACCCACGCGGCCCGGGTTCGATTCCCGGCATGGGAAGTTTCTTTTACCTTTTTTCCTTATTGTCTCAGCATTTCAAAACTTGCTGCCTGACAGACACTGAGCGGATAAGAAAAAAAACCGAGCCTGCTAGTCTTTACCGTTCTGGGTTTTTGTACCTTCCTACTTTTTCTTCTCTTCTTATTTTCTTTTTTTTCCCCGATGTTTTCATGTTTATCAAAAAACGAATTTCTTCACAAAACAAACAGAACACTGTTGTACACGATTATAAACGTTTATCTACAATGAAAATTTTGGAAATACTACAAAACAATGAGAGAAATGAATGGGAGAGAGAAAGAGTTATCCAGTTGTTGGTCGAGCTAGTGCCCGGTACATCGTCGTTTTTGCCAAAGACGCGTGTGTGATAGTCGGTGTCTGCCGTCATATATTCATTTCCACCTTCACAGTATTTGTTGTGGTTCTTATCCAGGAAGCCAAGAAGGTTATCGACTCCGTCCATAATTCGCTGAAAAATTGAAAAGTTTGAAATTTTTTTTGTAATTTTCCAGAAAATCGATTGAAATCTAGTCAAGAAATGTGAAAAAAAGGTTTGTGAGTCAAAACTTACACCTTGAAGGAAGTCATTCCATCTGCACATCTTCAACAAGTTTTCAATTCTTGCGAGCATTTTCACCAGATGGATGATGCCGTAGTAGTTTGACGCACGGAACTGCTCATCCGGTAACGGTACTTGTCCGGTTTTGTCTGTTACCTGGAACATATATTCTATGATCTGAATGTCTACAATAATGGAAAACGCCCTAATCTAGATCTACGTTAGTGATTGGCAGCCACTGGAAAAATACGAATTTTTCCTTTGGTGAAGCGAAAGATAAGATTCTGACTTCGTGATGAAGGTTGAAATTTCGAAATTTGGCGAAAATATTATTACTCAAGCGTTCGACTTACTTGGAGCTCCGAATAGCAAAAAAAGAATTTTGATAGCTTTGAAATAATCAGTAAAAGGCCCGAATCCAAAGGGCCTGAATATATGCATAAGAATATAAATTTTAAAATAATCAACTATATAGAAGGTAGGCCATCATTCACGGGATAGACAGGGAGAATAGAATGAATGAATGAATGACCAGGCTGCTGGTCAACGGGGAGAGGGGGCGGAGAGAGCGGAGGGAGAGAACGACTGCCTACTCTGGGGGTGGTACGGCCTTGCCCGCGCTAAAGCGGTCTAATGTAAACATTCCCCCTTTTATTTCCACGGGTGGCTGTGAGTTCTCTCATTTTTCTGCCGAGGGAAAAATGGACGGAATCCGGTCCTAGGAAAATGACAAGACGGGACCGTAGCAACCCTACCATCAACAAGGACCACACTTGGTTGTCCGGCGGGACCCATAGAAACCTGGGGCTTTTTTTATCGAATAGAAAACTCTCGGAAATACAAGAGGTCGAAATTTGAGCCAAAATTAAGCAGAAAAAAAATTATTTCTGTCATAATTTGTACCGAAACCTATTTTCCTTACTGATTTTGTAATCAGCTGTTCATAACGGTGCAAACGTGTATAATCATGAACATAATTGTTCCATTTTGGATGTTTTCGTCATGAAAACTGAGAATTTCTGAAAACGTTCAGTACTTCAAAACTTAGTTATGATTATACTCATTAGAGAGCTGAGAACCGAGTGAGTTTGATTTAGTGGTTCTAAATGGAAACAAAACGATTCGAATAGTTATGAGCTAAATTGAATTCGAAATTTCCCCCAAAACAAATAAAACACTGTTGTACACAATTATAAAGTTTATCTACAATGAAAATTTAAAATTACAATGAAACAGTATAATATTAAAGGCGTCGGTGGTCCCTGTCTCATCATCGGAGGCTCCTGCGCGATCGTCACTGTTCTCCCCTCAATCTTGACCTTGTCCTGCATGTGAAGCAGCATTTTGGAGTGAATCCGTTTGATCTCGGCAAGCTCCTTGTCCGCCATACTCTCCACTTTAATCGACATCTCCGCACGCTTCTTGAGTATCTGTCATCGGCACGGTCCAGTTCGATGGTTTCGGTCACGCGCTTGAAAAGCTCTTCGTCGGTGATTGTCAGACCCTGAAAGCAGATAACAAGTTTTGCTATGAACACCCACGAGGTCTCAAAACTTACGTTTTGCTCTGCATACTCCAACAGTCCACGGGCTTGTTTCGTGATGTTTCCCGGGAAAGTCACAGCACGGGAAATGTCTTTCCCGACCAGAACAGTTTTCTGCACCGGTACGGAACGGCAAGAATGGTGTCCTTCTCGACTGATGCTGCGTGCATATTGCGATGATGGGGACCGATCTGAAACATATATTCTTTGATCTGAACGTCTATAACTACGGAAAACACCCTAATCTAGCTTTTCGTCGATGATTGTCAGTCAATGGAAGAGCTCTAGAGGACAAACTTGTTGAAAAAAACTTACGTTTTGCTCCGAACCACTTCAGGAAAAATCATCAAAAACTTCGAAATAATCAGGAAAAAAGCCCGAATCCAAAGGGCCTGAATATATGCATGAGTATAGAAATTTGAGAATAATCAACTATAAAATAGAGAGCCCATCATTCACGGGATAGACAAAGAGAGAAGAATGAATAAATGAATGACCAGGCTGCTGGTCAACGGGGAGAGGGGGCGGAGAGAGCGGAGGGAGAGAACGACTGCCTACTCTGGGGGTGGTATGGGGGTGGTATATTTTTTATTAAACAATTCTTAAAAACGTCACAACTGAAGTCTGAGAAGAGTATAAATGTTACAAATAAAAACTCAATCAAGTTAGAATTTACTTCACTGGTTTTCGATGCATCCCCGCTCTCCTCTGTTTCCTATGATCCAATCCTGTGATTGTGTGGCGGTGCATTTCTTCTGGGAATTCCCTCGGTGAATGGGATCGGATAGCAATTGAACATGACGATCTGGAAAAAGGGTTTTGAAAAACATATTTTTGTATTTTGTCACTCACACGAAAATTTGATTTGAAACAATCAGCGGTGGAATCCTATAAGACAAAAAAAAATTTCTATAAGACAAAATATACATGATTTTCTGAAATACATCGATTTGGGAAACCTGAAAGAATTTCTGAAATTGCTTACCTTAAAAAAATTACAAACAATCGATTGGGGCTCATAGCCAAAGAGCCTGAGTAAATGAATGAAGATAAAAATAAAAATAATCAGAAAGGAATATATAAGACCATCGTTCAGAGGATAGTCAGGAAAAATCACGGAATGAAATGGCATTGGAAGCAAAGGATGAAAAAAAGAGGGCGAGGAGACCCAGATTCAGAGAGGAACAGTCAGCGAAAACAACCTCGATGACTCATATGAATTGGATCTCTCGGAACTGAATAACAGATCAATCACCATTTGTTTTCAAGTTCCTGTTTTTTTGGAACATCAGTATTATACAAGCCCCCCTTTTCCATCATTTGATGCGAAACTTTTGTTTGTCATCGTTATATCAGCCTCAATAAAACGCGAGGTACAAGTGCAAAGCCCCCTTCAGTAGTCCAAATACTTGATGACTTTTCTCCTTCTATTTTTTAACGTATGGGAAAATATGTTTTGTGTCACCGCCTCATAACTGCTCAACATGGCTTTGACCATATTTTTTATTGAGCATTCATATAAAAGTTACAACTGAAGTTCTAGAAAAGAGAAAGAGAAGATGTTACAAAAAATAAATCAAGATAAAAATAAATTCAATGATTTCCAATGCACCCCCGCTTTGCTCTTTTTCCTATGGCCCATTAAATATCACAAAAGAATCAATTAAACATTACGAAAAAATTCAAATTTTGTAATCGCAGAATTCATTATTTTCTGACTATGATTTCGAGAAATAATCAGGAAGTTATGTGTCAACGGGACGGAAAATAAGGAAGAGAAGAGAGATAGAGATGCAGAATAAACAAACCCTCCGGAACATAAAAAATTTTCGGAGTGGCAGCCACAGTGACCTCCTGTTCTTTCGATCCATCGCCGGAAAAAAATATGTATATGTCATTGGTAACAAGTTTTTTTTCTGACTGTACCACGACGTTTTTCTTCAGTTTTACTAGACTTGCTGCCTGACGTACACTGTTTTCAAATAGTAACTTGAAAAATCGAATGGTGAAAGATTGTTTTATTGACAATAAACGAATTGACATGAAAACGAACAAAAAATCACTGTTTTCGATCGGGAAGCTAAAAATTTCAGTTTGGATAGCAGGCCAGTTTTTGTTAGTAGTGACAGTTTTGTCCAACAAACTCCATCTTCGTTCAACAACACTCTATGAATCGTGATCACTTGATTGGAGTATGTGGTTCTCACTTGCAACCCAGAAAAGCACCAGTGTCTGAAAAAAAAACGAAATTATTTTATTGAACTGTTTCTAAGGATTTTTTTGGCAAAAAACTTCCGTTCTAACCTTAATTGAAACAAGGAAAGCTCACCTTTTTTAAAATTTGAAGTAATCAGTTGGATTGTAGGTCCATGATCCAAAAAACCAGAATAAATACAGTAAAATTGCAAATCAAAAATAATCAAGAGGGAGCCCCAAAAATCCAGTAGAGGCAGAATAGAAAGACGAGAAACTACTATTTGGAGGGTATGTGCAGGCAGAAGTGATGTGTCAACGGGACGAAAAAAGATTGAAAGAGGAGAGATAGAGAAGCAGAATAAACACTACCCATGGAACATAAACTGCTTTTTGGGGTGGTTGGCACAGCGGCCTCCCGTTCTCTCAAATTCGCTTATTGGAAATTATACACATACCGTAAATCCTGTATTTGACGCACATGTGCGTTCATTTTTCAGATGGGTCGCGAGAGTGTGCGTCAATTACAGGTGTGCTTCTAATACAGGGTGTGCTTCTATTTTTCGATCATTTTTTCTAGAAAAATTGTCTCTTCCGGTCGGTCCGGAGTGGAAATTTCGGCCAACTTTCATCAAGTTTTTTTGCGAACCACTTCCGATAATGTTCGAATTTCACATAACATTTTCAAAAACATCAATTTTATCTTAACGAAAATAATAAAACACAATTTTATTGAGAAAATCATCTTTTCTGACACCCCTCTGCAGACCGGACCACGTATGACGTTGTACAAAAGCACAAAAATGTGCGTTCAGAACAGGGTGTGCGTCTATTAGAGTTGTGCTTCTAATAAAGGTGTCCTTCAAATACAGGATTTACGGTAGATAACAAAATGATGGGGGGTTCATTGAGACTGAGTAAAAAAAAGGTGGCATGTTCATCTTCCTTTCAATTCTCTCTGTGATGGCTACCCGTAGAGTCTCTCACTGTGTTATTAGTACGTATGAGACGCCTCTCTCCGCGACTCTCTTCGTGGCCGCCCACCCTTCCTTCCCCGCCACTCCCTTGTGGTCTAGTGGCTAGTATTCGTGGTTTTTACCCACGCGGCCCGGGTTCGTTTTTTTTTCGGCCCGGGTTCGTTTTTCTTGTTTTTCTTCCTTTCTACCTTTTTACTTTTTCCTCTCATCCTTTTTCCTATTTTCCCCAATGTTTCCATGTTTATCAAAAAACAATTTGTATTTTTCCCCAAAACAAACAAAACACTGGTGTACACAATTATAAAGTTTATCTACAATAAAAATTTGAAAAATTTTACAGAATGATACAATATTATTAAATTTTTGCAAGCATTCTCACCAGGTGAATGATACCGTAGTAATTTGACGCACGGAACTGCTCATCCGGAAACGGTGCTTGTCCTGTTTTGTGTGTTTCTGAATCCTCCATCACACAGGGCCACGAGGTCATTGTACTGGATATTGAAAATGACGTCAGAGATGGGACTGCCTTTTTGACCGGAGTGGATGTTGCCAATGGAGCGGATGCCGAGTGAGCCTTGAGTCTGGAAATTGGAAGATGAAAAATTTGACCCAATTTGATCTGTACTAAACATACCTGGCTGACTTGAGATTTCAAAGCACTGGTAATCATACCAGACAAGTCGATGGCCGGTTTTTTGGCTGGTGAAAGAGCCATTCTTGGTGGGATCATTCCTGGTGGCGGCATTCCCATGAACTGTATCGGTGGTCCCTGTCTCTTCATCGGAGGCTCCTGTGCGATCGTCACCGTTCTTCCCTCAATCTTGACTACGTCCTGCATGTGACGCGGCATTTTCGAATGGATCCGTTTGATCTTGGCAAGCTCCTTGTCCTCCATATTCTTAACTTCACTCGCCATCTCCGCGCGCTTCTTGAGAATTTGGTCGGCGACACGGTCCAACTCTACGGCTTCAGTCACGCGAGTGGAAACTCTTCGTCGGTGATTGTCAGACCCTAAAAACAAATAATAAGTTATGTTCTGAAACACTCATGAGGTCTCGAAACTTACATTTTGCTCTGCATACTCCAACAGTCCATGGGCTTTGTTCATCAGGTTTTCGGAAGCTTGAGAAAACGTTTTTGATAGCTTCAGAATAATCAGAAAACAGGCCTGAATCCAAAAGGCCAGAATATATGCATAAGGGTATAAATTTGAAAATAATCAACTATATAGAAGAGAGCCCATCATTCACGGGATAGACAGGGAGAATAGAATGAATGAATGAATGACCGGGCAGCTGGTCAACGGGGAGAGGGGGCGGAGAGAGCGGAGGGAGGGACCGACTGCCTACACTGGGGGTGGTACGGCCTCCCCCTCGCTGAAGCGGTCTAATGTAAACATGACCCCTCTCTATTCCTCTCCTGCTCAACATAATGTAAACAAACTTTGCAACCGAACACCTGATCACCTCACCAACTGCTATGGTATCCAATTTCTTTGATAATCATAACAAATTGAACCTGTCAAGGACACAGTTGTTGACAAAAAATGCTAGGATAAGCACTTGAAGTATTTGATCAGTTTAACTTTTTAAGAAAAGTTTCAAAGACAACCCCTGCTCGCCTCTAAATTTTGCAGACAGTTTTTGGTTGTTCGTTTTTCTCCTGTCCTCCGTTCTCCCCCCAATTCCCAAATGGCGTTCCCATCATTCCATTGCGCAACCTTTCACAGTGGATGACCTTGAAAACGGCAGTTATTCATCCAATTACTTTTTCATTGCATGGGAACTAGATCGGGTCCTCTTTTTTGATTTTCGAATTCGAAAAGGTTCTTGTACTTCAGACAGTTTTGCACTTTATTTAAACTTTACGAAATTTTTCCAAAAGAGTGTGATCATGGATTGTTCCATTTTGGTGGATTTCGTTATAAAATCTGAAAATTTCTGAAAAACGTGCAATACTTCCAAACCTAGTCATGATTATATTCATTCGAAAGCTCAGAACCTTGTGATTAGGATTCTATGAGTGAGAATCAAAACAAACCTTTCCAAAGAGTTAAGTCGAAATTTAGTTGAAAAAAAGTTTCTTTCAGTCATATTCTGTAGCGTCACTAACGAAACCTATTTTCATCACGGATTACGTAATCAGCTGTTCATATCTGTCCAATAAAGTATAATCATGGACATAATTGTTCTATTTTCCCGGTTTCCCTCATTAAATCTGAAAGATTTTGAAAAACGTTCAATACTTCCGAACCTAGTCATGATTATACTCATTCGAAAGCTCAGAACCAAGTGGTTGTGTTAATGTGGGTCAAGAAGGAATGAAACCAATAAGAAACACTAGATTTGCCAAAGGCATTTTGGTTTTGATTGGCTATTAGTCGGTTTTTCTTCTATCGAAAACTGTTGAGTTTTTCTCTTATTTTAGACCGGATAATGATCACAACTTTATTCAACGGAGATCTTGAAATCAATCAATACAGAAAAACAAAAATAAGAAAAGCTCGTCAAATTAGCAATTTCTAGTCCTTGGTTCCTTGGCCATCTTTCTCGTCAGCTTACTCGGCATACTCTCTTTTCCGCCTTGTCCTCTTCATCAGTTGGGTTACCGAAGCTCTTCTGGAGATTTCCCTTTTGCCATATTGCAAACTTCTTGCAAGAAACGTTTACGAGTTGCTTGATGTTGAGATGATTGGCAGCACAGAACAAGTTGCAGAGTGTGTCATCATCAATTTCCATGAGCTTGGCATCGAATTCTGGTATGAGAACGTTCTTTGGAACAGAGTCATCCTCCTCTGGAATCGGCTCTCCTTTATGATGTTCATTCCAGTTTTCTGCACCGGTTCGGAACTGCGAGAGCGGTGTCCTGCTCGGCTGACGCTGCGTACATATGGCGATGGGTTTGGCTCCGTTTTGGCATGATCCTCCGTGGCACCTGTTTGTGTTGATGGAGCTGATAGAGTGTGAGGACCAACCTGAAACATATATTCTATGATCTGAACGTCTATGACAATGGAAAACACCCTAATCTAGCTCTTCGCCGGTGATTGTCAGTTACTGGAAGGAAATTAAAGGTTTCCCTATAATGGGGTAAAAATTTCTGGCTCCGTGGTGAAGGCTGAAATTTTGATATTAAGCGAAAAACTTGAACCCCTAGCGTACTTTATTATTGAAAAAAAAACTTACTTTCAGCTCCGAATTTCTCGGGAAAGTATCATTAAAAGTTTTGTAATAATCAGGAAAAAGGCCCAAATCCAAAGGGCCTGAATATATGCATAAAGATATAAATTTAAGAATAATCAACTATATAGAAGAGAGCCCATCATTCACGGGATAGACAGGGAGAGGAGAATGAATAAATGAATGACCGGACAGTCGGTGAGCGGGAGAAGGGGGCGGAGAGAAGTAACGACTGCCTACACTGGGGGTGGTACGGCCTCCCCCTCGCTAAAGCGGTCTAATGTTAACATGACCCTTTTTCTATCCCTCTCTTGCTTGGATGTAGACAAAATTTGCAACCCAACACCTGATCACTCCACCAACTGCTTTGGTATCCAATTTCTCCGTTATTCATAACAAATTGAACTTGTCAAGAAGGAAGTTGTTGACAAAATTAATTCTAGGATAACCACGTGAAGTATTTTTAAAACCAGTTGAACTTATGAAAAAAATTTTAAAGACAACCCCTGCTCGCCTTCAACTCTTGCAGACAGGTTTCGGTTGCTTGCCTCTCCCCTGTCCCCCGTTTTCCCTCAATCTTTAAATGGTGTTCCCATCATTCAAATGCGCAACCTTTCACAGGGGACGACCTTGAAAACGGCAGTTATTCATCCAATTATTATTCCATTGCATGGGAACTAGATCGCACCCTCTTTTTTATTTTCAAATTTGAAAAGGTTCTTGTACTCTAGAAAGCTGAGAACCAGGTGATCATGACTATTTGGGTTAGAATTAAAACAAAATATTTCAGACAGCTATGAACCGAATTTGGGTCGAAATTCAGTTGAAAAAAGCTTATTTTGGTCATAACTTGTTGCATCACTACCGAAACGTTTTTTTATTACTGAATTCGTAATCTGCTGTTCATAAAGGTTCGAAAGAGTATAATCATGGACATATTTGTTCCATTCTGACTGTTTCCGATCTTAACCCTGAAAACATCCGGAAGCTGGTGAGCGGAGAGCGGAGAGAGGGGCGGAGAGGGCGGAGAGAGGGAACGACTGCCTACTCTGGGGGTGGTACAACCTTCCCCTCGCGAAAGCGGTCTAATGTAAACATGACCCCTCTTTTTTTCTCTCCTGCTCAACAGAATGTTAACAAAATTTGCAATCTAATACCCCTGTACCATGTTGATCACTTCACCATGTTGGAGAAAAATGACGAATAGCTTGTCTCTTCACTGAAAAAAACAAAAAATGTTGTACACAATTATAAAATTCATTTTCCATTAAAAGTTAGACAATAATTAATTAGATTGAACAGCTCCAATAGCAGCAGATTGGAAACATGGGTCGGTCTTGAAATCCTAACAAGGGAAATACATGCCAACGCAGCTTGAGAATCTTCTAGAAATTTGCATGGACATAGTTTCGAACATGGACTACCACTTCATGACATAAAATTTTCCTAAATATTTTTTTGGAGCCAACTTTTGAGCTCTCGAATTTCCGCTATGGTTAAGGGCTCAGTCGGCCGGGCGGACCACCGGCGAATAGTCTTCGTCCTCTTGACCCAGTGAAAAATGTCGAGTTGTGGCGCAGCGGTGAAGAGCGCCGGTTGTGGTGCGAGAGGCTGTGGGTTCGTTTCCCACCCCACGCAATTTTTTTTTTCGAATTTTTGTTTTTATTTTCAATCATCATAAAACAGGTTAGAAAAGTTTTTTTGATAATTTGAGTGGAGTTCCGCCGTTTATAGTCCTATTCGAATGATTTCCGATCAAAAACTCGAAAACTTTTTTTTCGAACCAGATCACATTTTGGCCATACATTGGGTAGGAATTTTTTTTTTCAAAAATTTTTCGAAACTTTTTTTCATTCCAATTATGTTTAGTAAGCATCAGGAGACACGCGAAAGGATGAAAAATAGACTTACTGTAAAAAATTGTGAAATCACTATGTTCCAGGACGCTAGCTCATTTTAACGATTCAATTATTTCACATATTGCTTCTTATGCTTACTAAACATAATTGGAATGAAAAAAAGTTTCGAAAAATTTTTGAAAAAAAAAATTCCTACCCAATGTATGGCCAAAATGTGATCTGGTTCGAAAAAAAAGTTTTCGAGTTTTTGATCGGAAATCATTCGAATAGGACTATAAACGGCGGAACTCCACTCAAATTATCAAAAAAACTTTTCTAACCTGTTTTATGATGATTGAAAATAAAAACAAAAATTCGAAAAAAAAAATTGCGTGGGGTGGGAAACGAACCCACAGCCTCTCGCACCACAACCGGCGCTCTTCACCGCTGCGCCACAACTCGACATTTTTCACTGGGTCAAGAGGACGAAGACTATTCGCCGGTGGTCCGCCCGGCCGACTGAGCCCTTAACCATAGCGGAAATTCGAGAGCTCAAAAGTTGGCTCCAAAAAAATATTTAGGAAAATTTTATGTCATGAAGTGGTAGTCCATGTTCGAAACTATGTCCATGCAAATTTCTAGAAGATTCTCAAGCTGCGTTGGCATGTATTTCCCTTGTAAGCAATCTTCCGGACGAGAAGCTGAAATGGCAAACTGCGCATGAGAATCTCGGTTGACTTCTGGTAGCGGCTGATCTTTTGGACAGCGACGGTTCCTGGACGATAACGATGTGGTTTTTTTTGATTTTCTGAAAATTATTATAATAACCCATGCTCATCGAATCGATAAATTCGGGTCTGTTGTAGAACAAGGTTCCCTGATTTTTTCTACAGTACTTCTTATCATTTCTCTCATCATCAATTCTCTGTTTTCTGTTCCACTTCAATCCTTTTTTCTATCGCCATTTTTAAAAGACCAGGTAAAATTCTAATCACTCCAGCTCAAACCAAAAAAAACTAATCGCTAGGCCAGCAAAGTCAACCGTAAGTACACCTGCACTTTTCGGAAAGTTCTAGGGAAGGTCAGACGGAAAGGCGCATTGCTCGATGCCATCCAATTCTCTTAGACCTCCCTGGCACACTGATCCTTCTTATACCCTCCACACCGCTAAGTTCCTTGAAATGTCATTCAACCCACTGTTTATCATTTCTACCTTATTTCCCCTAACCGTTCTTTTTTTTTCGTTTATCTTTATTTTCCTAACCTGTATGTTAACCACACAAAGTTTTTTTATTGGCGTTTTTATAACAGTATATCCCTTTGCCACACTCACCTCATTAAATTTCGAAATAATCAATGGGAGGCCTTGAAACCAAAAAGCCAGAATAGATAGAAAAATGGAAAAAGTTTAGAAATAATAAATTGAATATAAATGGCGACCACCTAGTACCGGGTAGACAGGGGGAAATGAAATGAAGTTTAGGAGGGGGGAAGTGAAGAGAGAGAGGAAGCCAGAGAGGCACTGACGGTTAGACAGCTAGCCATCCTATCAACAGAACTACCGAACGGGGGAATGAGTAGTAGGTAGAAGAGATGCAGAGATATAGAGAAACAAAGATTGATTTTCAGCACACACTGCTGTAATCTCTTTTGAATTACGAAAAAAACAATCTCAATTTTTTTAAAAATTCCAAAATCTCGGCAGTAATTCGAAAATTGTGAAATTTTGTCGGGAATTCAAGAATTCAATTTTTTTAGCGGGAATTCAAAACCTTGAAAAATGCTGAGGGAATTCGAATATTCTGAAATTCCACAGGGAATAAAAAATTGCTGGAATTTTGAGAAGAATCCTGGAATTCAAAAATTTTGGCATGAACACTAAAATTTAAAAAACAGTCACAGACATCTGGCGGAAATTCAGAAAGTCTAGAATATCAGAGGAAAATCGAAAATACAAAAATATTGGGGGGAATTCGAAAATTCGAAAATTTTAGAGGTAATCAAAAAATTCTAGAGGCAATTCGAAAATTCAAAAACTCTGGAGGAAAATAAGAATTGTTACATTTTGGCGAAAATTCGAAAATTCTGAAATTTCCCAGGGAATTCAAAAGTCGAAAGTTTTGGCGGAAATTCGAAAACTCAAAACTTTAAAGGGTACTCAAAAATTCTAAAAATTTGTCGGGAATTCAAGAATTCAAAATTTTAGAGGGGAACCAAAAATTCAAAAAAGCTTGCGGGAATTTGACAATTCTGAAATTTCAGAGGGAATTTGAAAACTCTAAAAATTTGGAGGGAATTCAAGAATTGAAATTCTGGCGCAAATTCAAAAATTAAAAAAATTTTAAACGGAATTTAAAAACTCAAAAGTTTTAGAAAGAATCCGGAAACTAAAAAAAAATTTGGCGGTTGATCGACAATTCCAAAATTTCAGAAAGAATTCAAATTTTTTTGTATTCTGTTCTGTAATTTCAGAGGAACTTTAAAAATTCTGAAATTTTCGGCGGAATCTCGAAAATTCGAAATTTTAGAGGGTACTCAAAAATTCTAATATTTTTCGGGAGTTCAATAATTGAGGTTTCAACGCAAATTCAAAAATTCAAAAGTTTCATCTGAAGAACGATTTTTCAATAAAATTTCTAAGGTGGAGCGAACCAGCTTTCTGGATGGAATGGAAAACTGCGGGTGAAAAGCTTGGTAGGTCACGAAGATGTCGATTTTCGATTCCAATTTTTCTGGAAAAATTATAATACTGACCCATGCTCACTCTGGTAATCGTTCATTTCTCACTTTATTTTTTTCTTCAATTTTTTTTTCTTATTTTCAAAACACTCACTGTCTTACCTGTTCATTAGGGCAACCCCTCTCCAGAACAATTCAATACCTTCCTCTGAAATTTGCTTGGCCCACGAGTGGGAAAGTTCTGGGCAAGGTCACAAAGAAAGGCGCATTGCGCGATGCCAGCTTGTTCTCTCACACCTCCTTGGTCCACAGTGTCTCTCCGTTTCTCTACACCCTCCAAGCCGCCAAACTTCTACTCTTTGTTATTCAAATCACAAGGTTTGATTTGTATTCATTTTTCATAATCGAACACGTTCTTTCATCATTTTTTGTGGAGGTAAACTACTCTCTAATTGCATATTAGTTTTTTATCATCTTTTCTTTGCATCATTGCCCGGTTTATCACAATCTCATAAAATTAAAGCAACAAAAGGGTCTTGAAACCCAAGAGCGTTCATAAATAAAGGAGATTATGATCAAAATGTTATAAACACGATCATTCACTACCGAATAGTCGGGGAGAAAGAGAGCGAAGTTTATGGGGGGTAAAAGCGAGAGAGAAAAAATGTAATAGAGACGCAGGCGTGTAGAAGCGCAGTGGTCGGCGGCTAGCATTCCGCTCATTCTTTATGGACGGGAGGTTGAAGCTCTTTATTTTAGACCATAGTTTCCGACGAAATTGATTATAGATAATTTTTGTTGGAATTAACTAGCAGAAAGTACATTTTTTTAATGGCAAAGCTGAGTCTTTTCCACTATCAGTTTAATTTTAAATTATTATTTTTTTGGAATTATATCTGAAGTTACTATCGATCATGGTCAGAGCTGTGCGGAAAAAAATTCCGAAAAAAATCAAAAAAATTTTTTTTGAAAGAACAACATTTTTTTGCAATTTTCAAGGCGAAAAAAACGTAAAGTAATTTTCAAATTTTTTTGTTTTTTTTTTCAAAAAATTTTTCGAAAATTTTTTTCACACCCCTGATCATGGTCGATCCATAAAGACGTTTTGTAGATTGAACCGTTCTCTAGCTTTCTTTCCCTGCATATTTTTGCTCTTCTTTCCAGATGAACTATTCTGCTCCTTCATCATCTCTACTTCCCAAACCACATAACACATCAGTCGTCATTTCTCAAAGTACCGTTCAACTCCATGAGCCAAGCTTGAGTTGCACCAAAATAAAACCATGCAGAGTGTGTGGTGCTCGAACTTCCGGAAGTCGATTGGTCTGTCATGCTTGTGAGGTAAGAAGAGGGAATTTTTTTATAAGAAATAAAATTTTTATGCAGCTTCCTGACCAATAATTTTTATCTGTTAAATTGAAAACTAATTTTTCTCAAGTTCTTTTATCTGGAAAAAGGCGAAAATTCTTTTTTGAGAGGTTTTGTCCTAAAAAATTTGAAAAATTCGAACAAAACTTGTTTTTCGAAACCTATGATCCTAAAAAGTCTGGAAATCCCAAAAAAAAAAGCTGGAAAATTCAAGAACTTCTTCATTTCGGAAAAATCTGCAGTCCGAAAAAAAGTTTGTAAAATTCAAAAACTAATTTTTCTCGACTTCTTTTGTCTGAAAAAACTTCGAGAAAAATATTTCGACCGAAAAAATTTGATAATTCGAAAAATGAAATGTTTTTCGAAACCTATGATCCTAAAAAATCTGAAAATTAAAAAAAAAAGACTGGAAAATTGAAAAACTTCTTCAGTCTGGAAAAAAATATTTATAATTCGAAAACTTATTTTTCTCGAGTTTTTTCTTCTGATAATGAAGAAAAATTTGAGACAAACAAAATCATTTTTTCTTTTGTCCGAAAAAAGTTGGTATTTTTGAAAACAACTAATTTCAAAATCTTACTTCGAAGAATAATAATTTTAAACATTTTTTATCCCGAACCTCCAGTCCGAAATAAAAACTTGAAAAATTCGAAAAAAAATGTTTCGTGTTTTTTTATCTGAAAAAATGGTACAAATTATTTCGAAATTTTTTATTCGAAAACAGTCGAGAGTGCCGAAACAAAATATACAGTACCGGCCATATTTATACGAACACCACGTGAAAATTCAAGCCATTTAGTACTGAAAATTTTGGTTAGCCAACTTTGAAAGCCCATAACTTTAGAGCTAGATGAGATAGAAAAATGTTGTCAACTAAAAAAATGTGTAAAAATTGATAATCTCGAGGTCATTAGTTGACCGTTTTTTGATATCTCGTACGGCTCAAGAGTTACACGCCGTCCAATAAAAACTTCACCTTTGGAAATAGGGAAGCCCAAAACGGTCAAACCTTAGGTCATCCTTGCTAAGAATGATCCTATCTCGAAAACCGTTAGAGCTAGAAAAAAGTGATCAACTGAAGATCAATAGAGCATACAATTGTCCACATTTTTTTAGTACATGAAATTTTTCCAGCTATCACGCCTGCTGAGTTACAGCCGACAGAAGTGACAAGTTTTGAAAAACTTGTTGATATGAAACTTTTCTTCTCAAATTTTTGAAATGTTTGTTATATTAACAGTTTTTCATGTTTTCAAATATTGAGAAACTCAGAAAAACAAT
>GL379979.1:61020-167626 GCA_000143925.2 Caenorhabditis brenneri
GGTGTACAATGTGTCCGTATCCTCGTATATCATATCCATAGCTATATCGCAGCCATGTATGTCTCGAGATGCAGAAGCAGGTTGTTGTGACACTCTGTAAAGGGACTTTGTGTCTAGAATTTCAGAAGGTGCCATTGAAACTGAAGTTTAATGATAACGTCAGCAGCACGGTCGAAACGTGTTCACTCCTTGAAATAGATGGAACAGATCTTTGAACCGGAAAAGATAGAACAAGGTGTGCGATTAAATATCAAATATGGATACAGTTGTACAAGTCCATTATGTTCAGGAGATGCTGTCCGCAATCACCCTTGCACGGGTATACTCGATAAAACTGTCAAGTTTGGAAAAAGAGGGAATTATTAAACTTTTATTCTCATTTTGAAATTATCAATATTAGAAAACCAGAAAAACAGGTTTTCTAACATTCATTTCCTCAGAAAGACAAGAAAATTTACAAAAAATTCCATCATTTTCAAAACTTGCCACTTCTGTCGGCTGTAACTCAGCAGGCGTGATAGCTGAAAAAATTTCATGTACTAAAAAAATGTGGACAATTGTATGCTCTATTGACCTTCAGTTGATCACTTTTTTCTAACTCCAACGGTTTTCGAGATAGGATCATTCTTAGCAAGGATGGTCTAAGGTTTGACCGTTTTGGGCTTCCCTATTTCCAAAGGTAAAGTTTTTATTGGACGGCGTGTAACTCTTGAGCCGTACGAGGTATCAAAAAACGATCAACTAACGACTTTAAGGTTATCAATTTTTACACATTTTCTTAGTTGACAACTTTTTTCTATCTCATCTGGTTCTAAAGTTATGGGCTTTCAAAGTTGGCTAACCAAAATTTTCAGTACAAAATGGCTTGAGTTTTCACGTGGTGTTCGTATAAATATGGCCGGTACTGTACATGCTTCAGGAAAAGTCTAGTGAGGCTCTAGCGTGGATAATCAAAAATATGAATCCCATTACTAATGGTACAGCAGGCAGAATTTCGAAAAACCAAAGCTTTTTTTTTTGAAGAAAGCAAGCGTCTTTATTTTTTTTTATTTTCAGACTTGCTACTATCGAAACAGATCGAAATCGCTTGGTCAATGTAAGAAGAGCAGAAATTGCCGAATAACTGAGAATAATCGAAATTGTACACCATGCCGCTTCCAGAAATGTCTTAAAGTTGGAATTGGCAGACAACAGTATATGCAAAACTCTTCAACTTCTTTATCGGATCAGGTGAGTAAAGATACTCTTATACTACAAGAGTAGAGCGGCCCTTATTGTATATTGGTGATATAAGACATACAAGGGATCGTTGTGAAAACTGCAGAATTACCTTTACTGGCAGTTCAGGAAAATGATATCTAACAGGGGTGTGCAAAACATTTTCTGACCTTTTTTTTGCGGTTTTTTCTGTGTTTTTTCGATAAATTTTTTGGCGAAAAATTGAAAACATAATATACCATACTTGCCCAAATTGGGCCCGGCCCGGTATGGCCCGGAAGCCCGGCCTGGCCCGGCCCGGCCCGGAGGGCCCGACGCTGAAAAATTTGGCCTTTTTTCAAAAATTTTTTTTTTCAAATTTTTATTTTTTTTCAATCAAAATTTATGAATTTGTTGTTCATTTTCAGTTTGAAGATGTTCTATAACCAAAAAAATGCCTTCTTAACAAAAATTAGAGGAATTCATAGCCAAATTTCAATTTTGGAAGAAGGCGCGAAAAAAAGTTTTTGAATCCGGGCCCATCGGGCCGGGCCTGGCCCATGAAAATTCCGAAATGGGCCCGGCCCGGCCCGGCCCGGCCCGCGACAAGTATGTAATATACCTTTAGTTTTTTTTGTTTTCAGTCGAACAATCCAGAAAAAAAGGAAACGAGCAACTCGAAAAAACAGTTTTTTTCAGCATTCCAAATTCGGAACTTTTTTTTCGCACCCCCCTGATGTCTAACCACTATTTATTTTACTACTTCCTATGCCCCAATTTCCTCCTTGATATATCTCACGGTTTTCCTCGAAAAATTGTTTTCAGATCCTGCCTTCTTCATCGTTTGAACTCTCGGAACCGATCATTGCTGAAAAATGTGCTGTGTGCGACGGAGAATCGATTGGAATTCACTTCGGAGTACCTTGTTGCGAAAGTTGTCGGGTGAGTTTACCCGTCATTCCTCTAGATATGCAAGAATCTTTTCCAGACTTTTTTCACTCGTCACAAGAAGAAGGACTCTGTTGGTTATTGTAACAGAGGAGGAAACTGCAAAATCACCGAGCAGCAATGTACTCCATGCCGCTTTCGGAAGAGTCTCAAAGCTGGAATGGAAAAGAAGAACGAGACAGAACTCCTCAAAATCTTACCGGGACATGCTGTCAGTAAAAATTTTGAATTATTTCCAAAATAATTTTTTTTTCTTTTTCAGATCGTCATGAAGATCCTGGCTGCACATAACGAGATATGCGAGTATACTAGAGAGAAGATAAAGACGTTAGTGATGTCTGATTATCCATGGACACCCGACAAGAACACAGACCTGAGGACTACCCGGTTGTATGCTTGGAAAGCTTACAGTATACAATTCGAAAGAGACATCAAATCTGCCATTAGGTTCATTAAACATCTCCAGGACAATCTTGCCTGGAACGACAGAGAGCAATTGATCAAAAAGCACTTGTTTCAAATGCACGTGGTCCAAATCACCCGTGCACTGAGTCGAAACGGATTACTATTTCCGGATGGGCGCTTGATCAGCTTGGATTTTCTCAATGTGCTCTTCGGAGAACAACTGGCAGAAGAAATGATTAAGTTAAGCGAACAAGCTCTCCATTTCTTCAAGTTAGATGATGATGCTCTTGGTATGCTTCTGGTAATGAGTTTCTACCCTAGAATCCCTGGAAACGAATTGACGATTCACGAGGTTGGAGATGAAGAAGGATTAATGAAACTTAGCCGGGAAAGTAGGTGCAACTTTTCTCAGTGGTGTGAAGATCGGATGAAGCCAGGAACATTCCTTCACATTCTGATCATGTTGAAGAAACTTGAACAACTGGGTTAGTATTTTGAAATCATTATTGAAACTTTGGTTAACTGTTTTTTTAAGATAACATGTACAAAACGGATGTGATCGGTTTCCTTAAAGGCAATGCAAAACACTTTGACCCGAAAACAATTTTCGCTGAGCTCTACCTGATGTGATTTCGAAGGAGACAAATGGAAATCTGATGAAAGTTGGACATGTATATTTCTTTTTTGTCAATAATTTGTTTTCACTTTTTCTGAAATCTTGTTTTTGTTTTCTCAATCGGACATTATGAATGTGAATGGATTGTATCAATCTTGCTCGAACTTTGTGGGCTTTATCGGCAAATAATGGTCCTTTCCTGAGAAGAATAGTCCTGAAAAAACACATGTATGGTCTTTTTCACAAAGAATGGTCTCTTTCTGCAAAGAGAGTTTGCTCAGAAAACTGTTTCATGGTAATCTCGAAAAAGAGTTATCAGATTATTTCCGTTCTAATGGCTCTAACAAGGGAAGTATCCAGAAATTTGTGGACGAACTATTTCGACTATGGAGATTCTATTTCTGAAATAAAAAGTGGCTAAATATTAACATGAAAGGTGGGCCAGATAATTTCCGTCAGAAGCCCTAACTCAAGTAATTACGAATTTTCCGAAATTCTAAATAGTGAACGTATGTTCTTATGACACAGGAAATGATTATTGCCAAAAGACTGATAATTTTTTGACCAAAAAATTGATCTACCCTACATCGTTCGATCAAAATTTTTCAAAAAAAAATTTTCAGAAAATTAAAATTTTTGAAAGAACGATGAAGTTTGAAAAAAAAGTTTTTGAAATGTTTTGAAAGTTTTCTCAATTCCTCTTTGATCGGACACGAAAAGAAAAGAGTAGAATGAAAATGGGACAAGTGAGAGTTGAACCCAGGCCATTTCCGACCACTGTAACACACTGTTTGCCTTTACCTATACTATTCGATCAAATGGCAGCTGCCGAAGCACGTTTATTTCGGGACAAGTCTTTTCACCAATGACCATTCTTCGAGGACAGGATCAGGGCTGTGCAAATAAAATTAATCCAAAAGAATCGAAAAAGAAATATTTTTCGAGAGCTTCGGTCCAACAAAATCGGAAAAAAAAGTTTTTCGAATTTTTAAGTTCGAAAAAAAACGAAACACGATTTTTCGATTTTTTTTCTCGAAGTTTTGGTTTTTTCAGGAAAAATGAACAAAAAGGCGGGAAAAGGATTTCGTCAGCAGAGATGTGCGGAGTTGTCAAATAATCCATGTTCGATTTCTGATCTTTTTCATGGAATCACACATCAAACCCCCGCACATTTCGCCCTCCCCAGTTCCCATTGTCGGTATCTTGCAAAGATAAGAAACTTCCCGGTTCACATTGTCGGTGTCTTGCAAAGATGAGAAACTCGACCGATCCCATCATAGGGTCCCATAAATAGTAGAGCCGATTCCAATTCCCTCACTTTACGTTTCCATTTTATTTCTTTTCTTTTCCTTTTTCTCAACTTTCTTAATGAAGGTTCAATTATCTAGATTTGTGGAATTGGCGAGCTTCGGAATTCGGATATCTTATTTGGTCGGAAAACTTCAGTCAGAAATTCCGGAATATCGTCTTTTCCCGCCTTTGAGTAAGTTTTCCGAAAGTTTTTTTTTAGAGAAGTTTAGTGCAAAAACCGCTGGAATATAGTTATTTTTTAGAAGGTTTGGGTCAGGATTAAGTTTAGTTGAGACTGAAAAATTATATGATCATGGTGTGACCTGGAAAAAAGAGTCGAAACATAAAAATAGTCAGTACCAGTCGGTGGCGCCGCCTACGGCGGCTCACCTCCTTTTTGTTCGTCGCTGCGCTCCTCAATGGGGGTTTAATTTGCCATTCTTAACCCCATTTTTAATCGTTAGACAGTGATGCACCTAAACCTTCTTTTGAAGTTCCAAAAATTTCGAGAATTTGAATTCCCGCCAAAAGTTTTGAAGATTTGAACTACCGCCAAAAATTGAAATTTCGTATTCCTGCCAAGGTAATCAAATGTTTCAACTTTCTGGAAATTTCTGGAACTTCTGAAAATTTCCGAAAGTTTCGAGAAGCTTCTAGAAGTTTCCAGAAGTTTTTCTGGAATTTCTGGAAGCTCTGGAAGTTTCTGGAAATTTTTGGAAGTTTCTTGAACTTCTGCAAGCTCCGGAAGTTTCTGGAAGTTTCGAGAAGCTTGTAGAAGTTTCTGGAAGGTTCTAGAAGTTTCTAGGTTACTGTAACTACCGTAATCCTACAGTAATTTTCACCATTTTTCGCTGGTGTGCTATTGGGGTCCCGTAGATACTACATGCAAAAATTGGAATAATTCCGTTCATTCCGAACGCGTTTTCGAAAAATGGGTTTTTGTAGCTACCGTAATCCTACAGTAACCCAAGCTCCAAACGGTATAGAATTGAAGCGCTCGGAGACTCATGACTACGTGCCAAATATGGTACCAAACGGTTGAGGAACTCAAAAGTTATTCAGTGAGAAGCGCTGGACAGACTGACAGACAGAGCTTGCCGCTTAGTATATAGAAAAGATATTCTTGCAGGATGGAGTACCAATGCAAACTGTGTAACTCATTCGTCGTGAAGTCAAGTGTTATTGCTCACGCCATTACGCATGGCAATTTTGTCCTGTTTGAATGTGGTTATTGCTCCAAAACGTTCTCTGGCGGGTACATTGGCGTCGTCCGTAAACATATTCTCAATCAGCACAAGATGCCTGGTGAACCTCTGAACTATGATAACATCAAGGACAATCGAAAGAAGTTGGAGAAGCAAATTGATGAGATGAGAAAACGTTGCTTCCCGACCGAATAACTCTCTTATGAATATTTCTTGACTCAAAAAAAATATTCTCTTGATTTCATTTTTTTGAATACAAAGTTAAACAAAATAAAATATATTAGGTCACCACGATCACTCAGAGAACTGTGACAAAGGGCATAGAGAAGTCGAGAGGAAGACAATGGTTGCCTACTGCCTCCTTTGTAGCAGACACGCAGACGCTTAAACGCCATTTAACGCAAGGGTTTCAGTTTCAGTTAACAGTTTCCAACAAGTGCTAAATCTTTTTTAAACTTTTTGTGAAACATGTTCAATGAAAATTATCTAGTTTTGACGAGTTTCTAAGCGTATTCTTGATTATACTGGCATTATTCACTTTTAGGAGAACTTTACGGTATCGGTTAACCTATACAAGAAATCGATAAAATTGTTATATTGAACTTTAAGAAATTGCAACTGCACTACTCTTCAGTCATAAAAATCACAGAAGTCTTTGCAGACTTGACAAACGAAAAGCTGAAGTTCCAATAGGCTTTATCTCCCACACATCTGAAAAACTCAAAAAACCAATAGTTTTTCGGAAGTACGGTACTTTGAAACCGAAAATCCGTAATATCGAGCGCTCATGAATGAGTTGAAGAAAGAAATTGCTTCTTGAATTCAAAAAAAGTCTAGTGAACTTTTCAATTGAGCTGCCGGCCGAGCCGAACAACTAAAAAGGGCCGCTCCTGATGAATTCGCTCCAGAATTCAAAAATAGATCATTTTTGTGTTTTTTCCTATCATTTTGATCTTAAACCAATTTTTCAGTCAATTTTAAATTAATAACATGTGTCCGACAATAATTTCGGCCTATTTCATTAGCTCGTCAATTTCTAGATGCCGTTCTAATTCAGCCGGTTGTTCAATTACAGGGGTCACTCTAATTTCAATTCCATCTTTCACCTGCTTTACGATATATTAGCAAAAAAAAATTTTTTTGTATATAATTAAAAAATTTATTTTTCATGAAAATGTGGAAAAAAATTAGTGACTCCGGTATTCCATGCAGAACTGGAAAATAGCACATGCCGGCCAGGAATTTGTTTCCACCAGTTCTCAGAGAGTTGTTGATAGGTGAAATGTCCACCGACTTCCAAAATCCAATTGGAGATTTGGGATTGAGTAGAACAGCCAAAATGATCTTGATCGTTGCATTTTCGTCGACTCCAACTGATGGTTGGACTCGGCAGGCATCATCAATGAAGGAACGTGTGTCATTCTGAAAAATTTCGCAATTCAAGAATTTCCGGTGAAAAATTTTATGAAATATATTAGTAGGATATACGTCTGAAAAAAAACCCACCTTATTTTTGAATTACTGCCAGATAAAAAATTTCGAAAAATCAGAGGGGAAAGCACCAAATCCATAGGTACATATAGGAAGACATCAGACTATCACTGGTGTGTATGGTCGATGGAATGAAAACGATGACAATGAGACAGCGAAAAGGAGGAGAAGGAGACACAGAAAAATAGAAAAGCAAAGATCACGCCCTCTTTGTTCTCGAACATTCTGAAAAACACTCGAGGAAGAATGAGTGATAGGCAAAACAACAATTTGAGAGAGGGGGAATAGAGAAACATACTTCTGCTGACTAACTGAGAGAGAAAACCTGAGAAAAACGGAGAAGAAATAAACGACCAACCCAAGAAAAAATGAGTCACTGTCAAAACAAACATGTTGATAAAGAAACTGACTGACTGAGAGGGAACATAAAAAAAAACAATTGGAAAGAAGAAATAACAAAGACTTCCAGTGATATCATCTTTACAGATGTCGGTATTCTTCCAGAATGTCGTTTCTTGGAGGTTCTTCCTGAAAATGTTTTCTTATGTTCATTTCCTAAAGAATTGATGACAGTACCGAAGAGCTGGAATTTTTGAAAACCGAAGAGCTTGAAATCGGAAATTCTAGATCTCAGGCTATGCCGGCTTGAAAAAAAAACAAAAACCAGGTATGTTAAAGTAGATACGAACCTCCAGGCTTCAGATCGAATGACAAAACTCTAACAGTCTGTACATATACCCCTACCACTGCAACTACTAAGAAAATTGAACGTCTTGCTAGCCGTGGTTTTGCATACAAACACCAAAGATGGAAATCTGGAACCTTTTTTTTCGAAATAAGGGCGATTTGAAATCAGAAATTCGTAATATCAAGCATTCCCGAACTTGAATTGGACAACGTGAATTGCCTCTCTAATGGACTTTTCCAGCTTTTAACAAAAAAAAACAGTTGTTCATACACAATTTTTTTTATTTTTCATGAAAAATTAGAAAAAAATATTAACTTTGGATTCCCATGTGCGACTGGGTAGATGCCGGCCAAAAACTTCCTTCCACCAGTTCTCGGAGATTCGTTGGTAGGTCAAATGGGCATCCTTTGGGTTCTTGAAGTCACCAAAGAGCTCAGGACTCGGCACGCATTTTCAATGGAGGAACATATTTCTATCTGAAAAACTTTCTATTCCCAAGAAATTCCGGTGAAAAAGTTCAAAATTCTATTAGTAGGATTGACGTATGAAAATATTACCCACCTTTTTTAATAATTGTTGCAGGATGAAAAAATTTTAAAGAATCAGAGGAAGGGAGCACCAATTCCAGAGGTACATGAAGTTAGACATCAGACTAACACTGGCGTGAATGGTCGATGAAATGAAAATGATGGCAACGAGTGAGAGGAGAAGAGAAAGATAAAAAGACGCAAAGAAAAAGAGAAGCGAAAGCACCGCCCCCTTCTTCTCGAACATTGAGATAAAGACTCGAGGAAATATGAGTCACAGTCAGAACAAACAATTTGAGAGAGAGATGGGGAGTAGAGAAACACGCTCCTGCTGACTAGCTAGACGGGATCATTGGGAAATCAATTGGAAAGGAGGAAAAACAGAGACTACCAGTGACGTCACCCAAAAGATGTTGGTAATCATCTTAAGAAAGAAGAAAAAAAAAGCGCAGAGAAAAAAGACGCTGAAACAAGCCCCCGTTTTTGTTAACATTCTGAAAAGCCCTTTAGAATAGATGAATCAGAAATAAAAATGAACAATTTCAGAAAGAAAGGGTTGAGAGGACACGTTTTTGCCAACTAATCGGAAGAGAACATTGTGAAAACGAATCGAAAAAGAGAAAAACAGATCTTCGATGAGTCTTGGATGAAGTTTGCCTGACACATTATCACAGAATTATGACACCTCTACAGATATTTGTATTCTTCCATAATGCCTTTTAAAGGACAATTCCAAGAATTTTTCACCTAGATACATCTTTTGAAACATTAATTCAATAATCCCAATAAATATTCTTATAGATAAATACTAGTCGGTGGCGCTGCCCACGGCGGCTCACTTCCTTTTTGTTGGTCGCTGTGCTCCTCAATTGGGATTTATTTGCCATGCTTAAACACATTTTCAATAGTTGGGCAGTGAAGAACCTGAGCGTTTTTCCTAAGTAATACACTTTACAAAATAATTACACGTTCTCTGAATGTTTCTAAAATTTTCTGGCAAAAGAGAGAGGGTGTTCTGGAAGGTTATCTATCTAGAACTTGTCCGTGGAGTTTTCGGAGTACTGTAACTACCGTAATCCTACAGTAATCTTCACCGTTTTTTGTTTGTGTGCTATTGAGGTCATAGGTGCGCTTCATGCAAAAATGGAACAAATTTAAGAGCTGCGAGCTCATTTTCTGCTGTTTTATCGTTATCTGGTTAGTGTAGTTACCGTATGTTTACTTGTATGTTCTCTTTGTTGATAAAAAATTTATTATTAAAAAACCAGAAGAACAAAAAAAAACAAAAACAAGAGAATTACTTCAAAAAATGGGCCAACTCTCCAAATTCTCTCCTTCCTGAAGCATTCCAATTGACTCTCCAACTGTCATAATCTTTGATTTTTCCATGATTTTCGGCAGAACTTCTGGCAAAAACCTGTTGACAATCATCAAAATTACTTCAATTTGTTGTTGGCGTTGTCCATGGAATTTGGTAACATGAATCAGGGAGGAGACAAGAAAGGCTTGACGTTCTAGAGTCAGCTGATGGGTGGATGTGTCCATTTGAACGGTTCCTTTTGAGTAGAGGCGGTTAGAATCACTGGCTTTCTGTGCAAAAACTGTGTTCACTGTGTAAGTGCTGTTGGAGATTTTATGGAGCACTGGGAAGCATTGGGTAGACGAGACAGTATGGATATCTTCGGAGTTGGAGCAGATGATACCGGCGGTCTGGAAGAATATTGATATAATTTTTTCAGAAAATGAAGTTAGAATGCTTACCTTTTCAGCTTCCTCCAAAACCTCAGCTGCTACAGCTTTTCTGTTCTTCTTGCACACAAATTTAATCATATCAAAAGTGCACAAAAACTTGAAAACTTCCGAATCATCAATTTTTTCAGTGCTAGTCGTGTATACTTCCGGCAGAACAAGAGTAACTTGATGTCCATCCAAAATAAAATGCAGGAGAATTTCAGTCAATAATCGGACCTGGAGCACGGGGAGTCCAGTGGACCCGGTGTCAGAAACCATATCAAGGATAGACAGTCCATCGATGAACACTGGTTTGACATGCCAATCTGATTCCCGTTGAGTTAAATTCCAGAGAATAGATAAATCATTCTTCTCCAAAATTCTGAGCCGTCCATCATCTCCACGAGTACATGTGAACTTTTGGAGCGTGGATCTCAAAGTTTGCTCAAGAACTGCATCTCTCTTGTAAGCATGGACTAGCCAAAGGGTGTTTTGCAGACTTTCCAACACTTTTCTCTGTTTCTGGGGCTTCTGTTGGTTCTTCGGAGTTGCCGTGGAGGTCAGGAGGGCCTTTTGACGAGCTTCTTCGAGGATTTTAAAAGCTGCGGCTGGAGCGGCAAAGTTTGCATTGGTGTAGTTCAACTTGACTTGGGAACTGAAATTAAGAGAATTGATCGTTTTTGCTTAAGCCTAGAGATTTTGACATTGAGCTTGAAATTTGTGGACTTCTTAGACCGAAAACCAGGGCTGTGCAAAAAATGATCGTCCAAAAATTTTTCGCTTTTTTCGTTCGCTCTCCGAAAAACTTTCCGGCGAAAAAACTTTCGAAAAAAAACCGAGAAAAATTACGAAAAAAAAACAGTTTTTCAGTTGTATATTTTTATGGTTTTACCGCCTTTTCACCCATTCTTCATTTGAAAAAACCGAAAAATTTTAAAAGATAATTGAAAAATAGCGAAAAACCGTTTTCCATTTTTTTTTCGCCGTGAAAATTTCGAAAAAAGAAATTTCTCGAATTTTTTCGGTCCAAAATTTTCGAAAACAATTTTTTTCGGATTTTTTGGTACGAAATTCTCGGAATTTCGTTTTCGCACAACACTGTTTATGACCAACTAAGATTGATGAACGTACCTGGACTTGAACAGCATAGCAAAAACCTCAGACGCGGTTCCACTGACTTCTGGATCACTACAATACAATTCCTTTGGGTATGGCCGCTGTGGGGTGTCTCCTTCAATTTTTTTGACAGGCTTCATGACGAATGTGGTGTCGGTTCTTCGATACTTTCTTTGGATTTTGGCTGGAGGTTGAATAAAAACGTCAGAAGTTTCTGGAGACTTTGAGGGCAAGTTTTCCAAAGGTTCAGCAACGTTTTCAAATTTTGGATCCTTAGGATTCGCTGGCAAGTTTTGGACATCGTCATTCGATTGGGGTTCTGGATCGAGATGGCGCTCCTGAAAAAGTATCTCAATTCGAAATTTCAAAATTAAGCAATAGCGCTAAATCGAAACACGCTCTATTACAAAACAAAAAAAACTCACTCTTTTAGTAAGATCAATGGAATCATATGACATTTTGGCATACACAATCTCTTGTTCGGCGGGTAGTTCCTCATTCTTCTCTGGAATCTGTTCCTCTTTGATTTCAGATTCTTTATCATCCAAATAGTTAATCCACACCTCCTCCTCCTTAGAATCCTTCCTTCTCAAATCGATGGAATTATACGAATAACGACCGTACATGATTCTCTGCTCCGGGGATGGTTCTACCACCTCTTCCTTCTTTCCGACTTTTTCTGATCTTGCATAAATTGAAAAAGTGATATATGAACACTTCTCTTCCTTTGGAAGCTTCCTTCTCAAATCGATGGAATTATACGATTCATGGCGGTACTTGTTCTTCTGCTCCAGTGATTTTTCCTCCACCTCTTTCTTCTTTTCGACTTTTTCTGGTTTCGCATAGATCGAAGAAGTGATATATGCACTTTCCTCTTCATCTTCCTTTGGAGCTTTTCTCTTCAAGTCAATTGAGCTATAGGATTCTCGGGCTGCCTGGACTTTTTGTTCTGGGGACAGTTCCTCGACCTCTTTCTCCTTATTTTCAAGCGACTTCGGTTGGCACACAAAAGTAACATAGGAGCATTCCTCCTCCTCCTCCTTTGTGAACTTTCTGCTCAAGTCGATCGAAGCATACGATTCACGAATAGTTCTTGCATTCTGCTCGGGGGATAGTTCTTCTTTCTCCTCCTGCTTCGCTTCGATTTTCTTTGATTCCCAATAGACTACAGAAGTGATATATGATGGAAACTCCTCTTCCTTTGGGGCTTTCCTAGTCAAATCGATAGAGTTATAGGACTCTGGGGCCCGCTTTTGACAAGATCCGAGTGAAAAAATGTTGGATTGGACGTCAAACATCGTTGGTTGGTCGAGAAGATTCTGAAAAAATAATATTTTAATATATGAAGAAAAAATGAACGCAGAATGATAACGAGAATCAATATAACCATACGTTGACAAGGACAGTTTGAGAAAAACCTGATAGAGAGAGAGGGAAAATAATGGAAAATTTAAATGCGCGTAAGGATTTGAAAAGAAGACTGCCCAAATTCTCTAAGTTTTCCCTACAATTTGAATTTTTAGTCAAAAAGTTAAGAAAAGTTAGTCAAAAGAAAAAGTTAAAGTCAAAAGTTTAGTAAAATCAGTCCCCAGGACAGGCTTTGCAAAACTGGAAATCAAAAGATGTGAAGTAATCAATAATTTTTATGTTTTGAGAAAAGTTATTTGTAGCCGGAAAAGGGGGGTTTTCAAAGAAGTTAAAAAGGGTTTTGACCGAAATTTTACTGCTAAAAAGTAGTGATTTTGAGCAAAAATTAGAGAATTTTCTCAATATGATTTTTGTTTTAGGGGAAGAGGAGGATGGGATGTTTGGACGAAAAAAAAAGAGAACGAAAACGGAAAAGAGGGATGTCAAAAAAAAAGAAAAAACAAATAAATTGAAAGTCGCTACTTGCCGCTTGGCAATTTCGACTGAAACGCCTTTGTGCAGCTCAAACCCAATAGGGATCCTTGTACTCTATGCTGTACTCACTAAAAAGCAAGATTCCATAGGGTACCAAAACCCTGAGTGAATCTGAATGAGAAGAACGGGGGCAGAATACAGGGGGGAGGGGGAGAAGAGGGGAGGAAGACGACCGCTCAGCTCGAGGCAGACGATGTCGAATGAAGGACCACCATACGGTTTCTTTGCCTCAAGACTGGGGAGTCAAACAACGCGGTCTGCGTCGCGTCTTATCTCTGAGTCTCTTGATGTTGAGTACCCTCTCTCTCATTAACTCTCTTGCTGCGGATTAACCCTACCCCGAATTGTCTTACTGGGAAAAATCCTGCATCTCCGCACCCGACTGGCAAACAATAAAGTTTTTTTTCTGTGAAAGTAATGTTGAATTTTGGAATTGGAATTGAAATATGAAATATAGAAAGATAGAGATATAAAAAAACTGGAATCAAGTAATGTGGAAAAAATGGAAATTGAGCTTCTTTGAAAAAAAAACGCTCCAGATTCTCAAAATTCAAGTTGTTTGATAGTCAGAAACATGCAATATTTCTGAAAAGTGGGATCTTTTTTTGAGAGGCTATGAATCAGAGATGGGAAAAAACTGTATAAATATATGTATTGCTAATTATTCGTGTATGTGTTTCTGGTTGTTCAAATATTTTTTTTCTATATTATTCAGCAGTTATTCTTTTTTCAATAGAGTTGAAACCAATTTTTTGTTAATTAATGAATGCTATTGTTCGGGTTCCAAACGATCTTTTTCTGTGTGAAAAATTCAACGTTCAATTCTCAGCAAATTAGACATTTCCAAGGCGGTTCAAACCTCAATCATCGATCGGTTTTGTATGTGCATTGGACCCTCTTCTATTGTCTTTGTCGACCTCGTTTTCCTTGTTGCCTACTAGTCGCTCTCCATATTTACCACTTGTAGATGGTTATCTCCTGCCCAGAAACTGGCCAGTGAATTGGATGATTTTTAGAAGTTTCAAGTTGTTCCGATGTTAATTTAGTTAGTTTGTAAAGATCTGTACGCCACCAGGATAGAAGAACCTGAAATCGAGTGTAATTTCTTGTAATGTTCATTCCATCAAAATAAAAACTCGAAAAACTTTCACATAATGTGTTCTCAGACGTTTCCTTGTTCTAGTGGTGATTTTGTTTGATAACCTCAAAAGCCATTATTCAAATGAATATTATTCTGCATCTGTTTTTGGACTTTATAGACTGTGTTCATAATTATAACTTACAACATTATGGAATATGGACGCATATAATCACTTTCCAGAACAGCACTAATTGATATTGTTTGTTTTCGAAAATGTGTAAGATTCAACGTTTATTTATCAGAAAATTAGATACTTTGGAGGTCGAACCCATTTTTTTGTTAACAATCGTTTTCAGAAAATGTGTTTCTAGCTAGAAATAAGTCATTTTCCCATTTGATGTTTTTACATTATCCATTACACAGAATACCTACTTTATTTCTGACAGATCTCCTGTCCAGACACAAGGTTATTGATCGAGTGGTAAATGTGCGCACCGAGCCTCTCCAACCCTTTAGATGCAGTCAGATGGGTTTGGATCAATCTGAAAACTTTGAAATTTTTCAATAGTTTCATACCACTTCTCCGTGAAAGGTCACATTTTTAGCTCAATGTTATAAAGTTCTTTTAATCAACCAAACCCATCTGAAGGCATTTAGAGGGTTAGGCTAACCATATGTCAGAGGTCAAGTAGGTATTCTACACGAATATATTCTCGTCAGTTTCTGGAGAGAAGATAACCATCTGCAGATGGTTAATATGGATAGCGAGGAGTGGGCAACAAGGGAAACGGGATTAACAGAAACAATAGGAGGGTTCCGATGCGCACACAAACCGATGGATAATTAACGAAAAAATGAGGTTTCAATTTTCTAGAAAAATGAATAAATGCTGAATAATATAGCGTTGAACTTATGACACACCTAAACATTACTCAGGATCAACAGGAGTAATCACTTGTATGGATGTGGCCTGTTTTTGAGAACTGAACTGTTTACAATTATTTTGATGATTTCAATACATTACTGGGCTTTGAAAAGCTAATTTTGAGCTCCGGAAAGCTATTTATTTGTAGATTTTTTAAAATAGACGTCTCTTCAATCTGAAAGCTTTGAAAATCCCTCAATAGCTTCATACATTTTTCCGTGAAAAGTCACTTTTCTAGCCCAGTGTTTTAAAAGTATAGATAATCATCCAAACCCATCTGAAAGTATCTAGAGGGTCAGGGGGCTCATTGCGCAACTTCACCGCTCTATCAATAACCTTGTGTCTGGACAGGAAACAACCATCTGTCAGAGGTCAACTAGGTATTCTTCACGGATGTAATTTCGTCAGTTTCTGATGAGAAGATAACCATCAGCAGGTGGTAAATATGGAGAGCGAGTAGTGGGCAACAGAGGAAACGAGGGCAACAAAAACAATAGAAGGGGGTCTGATGCGCACACAAACCGTTGGATAATTAACGAAAAAATGGGTTTCAGTTCACTAGAAAAATAAAAAAATGCTGAATAATAAAGTTGAACTTATGACAAACCTGAACATTACTCAGGGCCAACAAGAGTAATCACTTGTATTGATGGGGCCTGCTTTTGAGAATTGAACTGTTAACAAATGTTTTGATTATTTCGACTCTTCACTTTCTGAATACACGTCTGATCAATCTGAAAACTTTGGAAATCTTTCAGTAGTTTCCGTAAGAAATCACTTTTCTAGCTCAGTGTTATAAAGGTCTTGATAATCATCCAAACCCATCTAAACGGATCTAGTGGGTGAAGGGGTCCAGTGCGCACATAAACCACTTGATCAATAACCTTGTGTCTGGACAAGAGATAACCATCTGTCAGAGGTCAACTAGGTATTCTTCATGAATATAATGGACAATGTAATAACATGGAATGGGAAAATGAATTATTCTTAGCTATAAACACATTTTCTGAAAACTAAAAACAAATATTGGATGAAATTTTTATTTGAAGAACATTTCCATTTGGGACTTATCATAAACCCGACATCAAAATGTTTTTGAAGATATATTCAATAAGACATGCAAATGAAAATAGTTTTTATTCATTCCAGAATTTTAAGAATCCTTGTTAAATGTCCAACTTCATCTGAAGGCATTGAGGCAAGGGGTCCAGTGCGCAACTCAACCAATCGAATAATAACCCAGTGAGATAACCATCTGTAAGTGGTACAACTAGTCTTCTCCTCGCATGTGAACGAGGTCAACAGAGACAATATGAGGGGGTCCAATGCAAACATAAACCGATGGATAATTAACAAAAAATGTGTTTCAAATCACTAGAAAAATGAATAAATGCTGAATAATGTAGCGTTGGATTTAGGACAGATCTGAACAGTACACATGATCAAACAAAAGGAATCGCTGGTATTCTAGAAATGCGGTAATGTCACTCGAAAATGGCTTGATTGCGCCTTTCTTTGAGAATCGAATTGTTTGTTACTATTTTGATGATTTCACCTCAGTATCTTGAGTTTTGGGAGGCTATTTATCCAAACAAATATTATAACATGAATGGATAATGATAAATACATACATTTATACAGGCTTTCACTCGTTTCTACTTGTATTAATACCGTTTTCTAAGCTCTAAAAATAAATGAAAAAGATTTCATTTTTTACAAGTATTGCATTTTCATAAATATCAAAAAACTTGAATTTTGAGGTTCTGGAGAGCTTTCTTCAAAGGAACTACATTTTTATTTTTTCCACATTACTTGATATCAATTTTTTTGTTGATATTTCTATCTTTCCATAGCATTTGACTCTGTTTCACATTCATTTTTCAAAAATTGAAACTACATTCCCAGAAGAAAATGTGTTCCTGTTTGCCCAATAGTGTGCGGAGACGCATAATATTACCCCAGAAGAGCCATTCGGGGTACATTCCATGCACAGCAAGAGGATTAACGAGAGAGACCGCTAAAAATTGAGAGTTCCAGAGATGAGACGCGACGCAGACCGCGTTGCTTGACTCCCCCGTCTTGTCGCAAAGAAATCGTACGGTGTTCCTTCATTCGACATCGTCTGCCTCGAGCTGAGCGGTCGTCTTCCTCCCCTCGTCTTCCCTACCCCTCGTGTTCAGCCCTCGTTTTCCTCATTCAGACTCACTCAGAGTCTTGGTAACCTGTGACATCTTGCTTTTTAGTGAGTACATCATAGGAATGTCCTGGAACTAATCCACCCGGGATTACCAAGAAACTTTGGTGTTCTGTGACTGAGAATGAACATCCAACTTCACCGAGCAACTATGATACAATAGGTTGCTCGTCTTCTGCCTTTACCCCTGTACATCAGCTGAGGCATCAGCGCTTCGTTTCGTTAATGCCTCATTTGTCACTTTATCAACACCCATGTCCAATTATTCGATCGGTATGGAATGCTTGCTAAAAGTTGCTGCTGATATGACTCCAGAACTAACTATCTAAAATCATTGCTGAAGGTCGGAATGATGTATGTATTGGGTTGGAGCTGCTCGGAGACGTGTCGGTCGAAATCACCAAGCTGTAAACAGCCCGTTTCAATTATTTTTCTCCTTTTTTTATTATTTTCGAAATTCTTTCTTCCCGTTTCCATTTCCTCTCTTTTTTTTCCTCCAAACCTCCTATCCTCTTTTCTCCCTCGTCCCCTCAGTTTCTAGTTGTATGGTTTATCCCTATCGGAACAAATTTTGAAAAATAACCACAAAACGCTCAGAATATTCTAACCTCTCGCCAAAAACCCAATTTGTAGGCAAAATTTGGAAAATTTAGGCAAAAACTGACAGTTTATTTCAAATTTCTTATTAATCTTTTCGGAAAAAAAGGTCTCAATTTTTTTCACAACCATTCAGCAGTAAAGTTTAGGTCCAAACGCCTTCTAACTTCTCTAAAAACTCTTTTTTCCGGCAACAATAGTTTCGACTGTATAAGCGCCTGCTGCTCTCATAACATCAAAAATTTTGATGATTTCACTTTTTTTTCTTTATTTTGCATAGTTTATTTTAATAGACGCAAGACTTCGAATTCAAAACTTCACTCTCTTTTTCAAATAACTCACAAAACCTCAAAATACCTCAACATTTCGGCGAAAAATTCAACTCTTCAATTTTCTAGTTTACCATTTCCATAAGAGTTTGATCATTTTTGTCCAAACCCACCTATTTTTGCAGTAAAATTTCCCTTCTAACTTCTCTGAAAACTCATTTTTTCAGCAAAAATATTTTGGGGGTAAAAGCTCTAAATTTTCTCAAAACACCTCAATTTTCAAATATTTCACATTTTTGACCATCATTTTTACTTAGCCTGTTCTACAAAATGTTAAATTTCACAATACCCAAAAAGCTTGAAATATCTTATCTTTTCGGCCAAAAACTCAACTTGTAGGCAAAAATTAGAGAATAGGAGCAGCTTTTCTTTCGAATCCTCAGCTGTCAAATCAAAATAACGTGAAAATTCTGTCAAACCCCTTCTAATCTTTCTGGAAAAAGTTTCAGTAGAGTAGCGCTAGCTGTTCTCAACGCATCCCAATTTTCGCTTTTTGTGAAGACCCTCAGATCAGCCGTTTCTTAGCAAGAATTCTCTAAATCTTGAACAATATCTCCATTTTTATTTGAGCTATTATTCAAGTTTTTTATATTCAAAAATTAAGCCCCAATACCTCCATTTTTTTCAAAGAAAATCCTGACTCACACATTTTCCTTCTTTGTTTCTGATTCTTCATATCGACTTCCCGTTCCCACTGCTTCCTATCTCCTGAAATACTTTTATACCGTAATTACTTTGATTCTCTGCATATCATTTACCAACAGTTCTTAATTTCAGGTCATAAATATGAGTGAACCACCAAGCAAAAGACTTCGTATCCCATCAGTTAACCACAACGGTTTGATGAATCAGGCTGAAGATCCGCAGCCAATGGCAGATGAAAAACGCCTTGCAGAACCAGAGCCAGTAGCTGCCGCAGAACAGCCAGTAGCGCCTGTGCCAGCTCCCGCAGAAATACAGGAAGACGTTCCAGGACCAGAATCAGATGACGAAGACATGAAAAAATTTGATGCCAATGAGCATACTATTTGGATTGATGATGATGAGGAAGATTATGAAAAAGAGAAGAACGAAAAATTGAAGCAGAACTTCTTTTTGCCACACAGTGTAAGTGAGCTTTTTCATTGGAGAGTGTAGAAAAATAGCAGTAACCTATTTGACATCAACCCTATATTTGGTTCTGATCAGGGCTGTGCAAAAAATTTTCGGAAAAACTTTTTTTTTCGGATTTTTCAGGGAGAACAAAAATCGAGAAAAGATTTGTCGGTTTTTTTTCGAATTTTTTTGGTTTTTTTTATGAAAAAGTGGATAAAAACATAAGAATATAGAACTAAAAAAATGTTCTTACCGAAATTTTTTTTCGGTCTTTTTTTTTTCAGTTTTTTCGCCGGTTTTTCAGTTCTATATTCTTATGTTTTTATCCATTTTTCCTTAAAAAAAATCGAAAACAAAATTTCCGAAAAAAATGTTTCTCGATTTTTTTCGGAATTTTTCTTCGCACAGCCCTGATTCTGATATTATCAATTCTCTTTTTTCAGGACCACACCTATGATCCACCACACAAAGTCAAGCATCCTCGCGGGCCCCCGTTCCCGGTTTTGGGAAATCTTGACGAAAACGGAGACGAGGTGCCAACCGAACAATCGAATGAGGTTGAAGTTGAAGTCGAGAATGAGACTATGCCAGAGGTGAATGGCGATGAGATGGGTGAGCGAGAGGAGCAAGGCAATGAGGAAATGATTGAGCCAGTAGCACACCGCAGCTTCGAGGATCTTCAGGCCGAATTGGCGAATGTAAACCGCCAGTGGGAAGCTGATCTTCGTCGTGATCGTGCGAAGATTCGGTCCCAGAGAGATATGCTGATTGCCCGATACAAAGAAACAGATAATCAGCGACTGATTAATGATGAGCTTCGCCAAACTATTGAGTTTCTTCGCAAAGAATTGGCGAAAACGAAAGGGCTCGTTTCCGCCGACGTTGCTGCGGCAGCTGAAGAGATTCAGGATTTGAAAAATCAACTCGATACCGCTCTTGAAAGCAATGCGCTTCTTCGCCATCAGTTGGGGTTGACCCTCGAGCCTGTACAAATCGACGAATCTGTGGTTCAGAACCTGAGAGCTGATCTAGATGCCTCTCATCGTGAATCTGAGGATCTCCGCAAAAAATTGGAAGCAGCCAATCGTAGTGTTCAAGCCAACGATTCTGAGACTCCTCGTGATGCTGAGCAGCGTGTTGCCACAGCAACAGCCGAGGCTGCCAAGATTGTAGCCGCAGCGAAAGCCAAAGCTGCGGAAATTGAAGCCACGGCAACAGCCAAAGCTGTGGAAGTTGTAGCCGCAGCAACTGTAGAACCTGAGCAGTTAATGGACACAGCTCTGCTTGAGGCAGAAGAAGAAGTAGCCACGGCTCGACGGGAGAACAGGGCTGAAGCTCAGCAACGGCGTTGCAAAAAAGAATTGAAGAATCTTCAAACGGATTTAAACCGGGAACCAAGATCCCGCAAAAGACCACGCAACTAATCAATTTGTCTTTTTTTTTAAATAATTTTACCAAAAAAATTTTTTTCCAATTTTTTTTTCTCTAAGTTCATCTCAATAAAGTTTCATATTTCAATTGCTGACTCACTTCTAAATTGATCATCCCCATATTCTCAGCTTGTCGTTTTCCTTGAGTCTTCTTTCATCAGATTTTGTTCTTCAGCTTTTTTTTCCTCTTTTTTCCCCATATTTCGACGGATTGTTGTAGAGATGCCTGAAAAAGAACAAATTGAATTGTAACAGTCACAAGAAAATTGTGAGGGTCAGGAAAAATGAAAAGGTATGAAGGTACACTAGATGAGGAGAGAGGACCACCGCGAGGACATAATGCCTCTCACTGACACTGGCGGTCCCCCAATATGATTGACGTCAAACTGGATTAAGATGTCAGAAAAGACATCTGCGACGTGAAGGAAAATGTTGAAAGTTATTATCCTCCACAGAAATCTCATGGAAAAGAGTAGAGAAAGCATTCTATGACAAATTGGGGCCTCAAACATTGTAAATGTTCGGGTAATGAAAACTATTAGGGAATGTTGATTATTTCGACTTCACGAAATGCTATGAAACATAGAATTTTATGAGATAATAATGAGAGGATAGACTGGGGAAAATTTGTCAAAAGTGAAGAAAAATAGGACTTTTGCCGTAAAAGACCCGAAATTAATTAAGATGACTTTTTTGAACTGTTTCAAATTCTTTTCACGTTCAATAAAGTTTTTACTAATATAAAAACTGACTTACTTCAAAAACATATCTTCAAATATTCATCTCATATCTTATTTTCAGTTCGTCGACCTCCTCGAGTCTCCTTCCATCAGATGTTGCTCTTTTCTATTACAGCTTCTTCCGTCTTCCAGTTCCTCCTTCGACATATTTTTCGGCACATTGTAGATGAGCTGCCTGAAAATAAACAGAATAAACACTAGAGAAGTGTAAAGAACAAGAAAAAGTGGATAGACAACAAGATGGGTATCTGGAGAAGAAGACAGCACCAATACAAAGACACAATGACTCTCACAGAGGCCCGTCGGTCAAGACCAGTATACTTGTTTGCGAGGTAATTCGGAACAAATAAAAGACCTGTCACGAAAGACATCTGCGACGTGAAGATAATTTTTAAAGGTCACTATCCTTCACAAAAATGTCATGCAAAAGTGCGAGAAAAAACATCAAACAAATTGGGCCTTCAAATAATTATCAGAGAACTTTAGCCTTTTTAAAGTTTTGAAAAAATTGATGAGAACAGGAATTTGTTGAAACAGGAATGAGAGATTTTTTGGGGGGTTTAAGAAGAGTTAAAATCGAGAAAAACACAATTTCTTGATGGTATTCTCAGATTAAAGCATTACAGAAGTTTGGATGAAGAATCTTGTGTAACCCGTACCATTGATCTTTGTGATTTGAGATCAACAGTCCGGATGATGAACAAATGTCAAAAATGAATTTTAATTTAAAGTGCAGAAAGATAAGTTAAGAAGGCTGAATGAGAGAGAGATATTCGGAAATAGCAAGATAAAGACTGTCAAATTCAAAAGAAAAGCAAGAATATTTGAGGTTTTTTCGTGAGCCTGGACATTTCTTATGAAAACTAAAATCGATTGGAAGGACCAATACAAGGTTATTATGCCTCTCAGAGACACCAAATGGCCTCAAATAGTATAATTAGATGCAATGCATTAGACTAATGGGGAAGGTCAGCCTTCACACATACATGTGACGTACGTCACGTGAGGGGAATACACCATAACCATGATGTTTCCCTCCTTCACCTATGCAACAGAACAATAATTAAAACAAACGAATGAGAAATTAGAAAAAAAACACGCTATTTAGAGAGGCTTCGGAAGTTCCATAAGATATTGACTAAATCGAGATTCTCAGAAACTAACAAAATAAGAAAAATGAACACTCAACAAAATATTCCTAGATATTTTGTAACATTTTCACCACGAACGGAAATATTGGGTAAGTTTGGAGCTCACGTGTAAAGATATAGATCACAGTTACAAAGTCCCCCTGCCCTGGATCAACCTCCCTTGCATAACTAAAATCTATCAAAAAACTTGGATTGGATTTTCATAAAACTACTATTGTGTCTTAGTTTGTTAAACATGAAAAAGATTTCTCGAGTGACACTAAAAAATTCTAGAATAAATATGGCTCAGAAAAATTATTTCAGTATTCCTCTCACTTCCTTTTTCAATTATCTTCTTCTATTTTGGTGCTTCGTTTTTCTTCATTGCGATTTCATCAGATTTGCAAATTGTGATTCTTTTTTATGTTTTTTCCTGTTCTCTTGTTGCGAATTCTGAACATTTTCTTCTTTGTTCTTTCTTCGATCTGAACTTTTTTTTTCATTTCTGCTTTTTATCAATCAGGAAAATTAATAATGAATATTTATCAACGAGTTGTTTTTCATGCATCCTAAGTGGGTCTAATATGTACGAGACGCCCAATGTGCGCACAATAAGTCATCAAAAGCGTCCCTCTCTTTCATATGATGGGACAAGAGCGATAATTTATTCTGTGTCTCTCCTGTACATCTGTTGTTTATTTTACCCCCCGCTCCGTGCTGGGTCAATCAATAGCATCCACCAACTGTCCCCTCTCCACAATGGCCTCTTCCCTCTTTTTCTCTGTGCTCTCCATCCTCTCGCTTTCCTCTTCCCTTTCTTCGTCCTATGTCATTCTTTCCCCCGTGTCTACCCAGTGAATGGTGGGCTTCCCTCTTCTTATTTGATTATTTCTATTTTTTAAATTTATTCATTTATTCTGTCTCTTTGGATGCTGGGACTATTATTCGAATTGATTATTTCGAAATTTAAAAGGTAAGCAATTTATTTGAAAAATCTAGCCGGGGGTGGAATGAAAAGAATAGTTTTTCTGTTGCCAGTTTTTCCAAAGTTAAAAAAAAACGCAGAAAACTATCAATAGAAAGAAGAAAGATAATGTTTTTACCGCTTTTTCAAAATCCATTTTCCTGAAAAAAAGCGGAAATTTAAAAAAAAATTTGGAAAAATCGGAAAAATTATTTTTCGTTTTTTTTTTTCGCCCTAAAAATTCGAAAAAAAGTTTTTCGAGTTTTTTTCGGACCAAAAATTTAAAAAAAAAATCGATTTTTTCTCGGAATTTTTTTTCGGCGCAACCCTGACCCGTATCCCTTCATTTTCAGTAAATTTTCTTCGGTTACTGTAAGTCAATTAGTTCGGTTGTGACATATTCTCGCCCAGTTTTCGTTAGAAACTTTCCCCTAATCTCAATTTTTCAGAAACTGCGTAGACAACATCTTCGCCATGAACTCCGGCAAATGCCAAGTGTGCAACCGTGTCCTCCGCAAGAACAACTTCCGCGAACAGATCTACGACGATCCATTGATCGACAAGGAGACGTTTTTGAGAAGAAAGCTCCGGAAGATCTACAACCTCAAACAAGACGACTTCCCACGTTGAAGGAGTTCGGAGACTACCAGGAGAGGTTCGAGACGCTGGTGTACAATTTGGTCTTCGAGACGGATGTCATGGGGACCAATGCAGAGATTTCGGCATTCGAGGAGAAGAACAAGGAGTTGATCGATCGGAATAAGAGAAGGTAAGAGATAGGGAATCTCCCGAATTCGACAAAAATTTATTTTTGTTTTTCTAGAAGGAGAAAGAGAACCAGACAGCTGTCACGGGCACCCGAAAGATTATGGACGAACTTCGAGACTCCAACGTGGCGGCGGAGGTGATCGTGAGAGGAAGAAGCAAATTGAGAAGGAGTTCGAGTTGAAGGGCGAGCAGGAGAAGCAAAAGAAGAGAAACAAGGAAATCCTCCAGACAAGAAAGAGAGCCGCTGAAAATATGTCCTTCAATACGGTCTTTTTTTTTTAATATAATATAATTTGCTTTTTTTTTTAATTTCAATTTCAATAAATTTGGTTATATTGTGAAATTATGTGTTTTTGGTGTGAGTTTCATTCCTTCGATTTTTAGAAGTTATCTCAAGAAAGTTCAATTTCCTGAATAGAAGGTTGTTGTATTCATGGCAATCTTGTGGTGGTCGGTTTTTCGTTTCCTCCGTTGTTTTTCCGTTGAACGAAGTCATCACAGTCCAGTTAAATTTCAGCTATTTTCAGAGTCTGAAAGGTTCTTTCCAAAATCGGAAAATAAACTGAAATTGCTTCATCTGATATTTTTTTTGACTGATTCTCAGCTCATTGTCACTTTTGAATCTTTCTAAATAGACTCATAGTGATAATTATTCGAAATTGTTAGATTTCAGATTTCCAGAAACTGGGTATATCTTTCCAGAATCGGAAAATGAACCGGAGTTGTTTCATCTGATATCTTATTCAAATTGACTGATTCTCAGCTTAAAGGAGGTGGGAACTCAAAAAATCATTTTCTCTAAAAAAACAAATATAAGTACCTCAGGTGGGTTCGAACCCGGGGTCGGACTGACAGATCACCAAAATCGCTACCGACTGCGCTATGCTGCCGAGAAAGTGCGCTGTCTCTACTTGTCTACACGAGACTGCGCCCTTTTTTTCCCCTTAAAATTCCCCTACGAATGAGAGTTCCCACCCCCTTTAATGTCGCTCTCCGATCTTCTCTTACTTCAACTTTTTTATGCTTTTTGTCTACCAGGGACTTTGTTAATGAATATTCATCTACACTTTGCTTGTTATGCATCCTGAGTGGGGCTGATATGTACGGGACGCACTTTGGTCATCAAAAGGTGTCATCGAAAGCGTCTCTCGCTCTCATGTGATGAGACAAGAGCGGAGATGTGTTCTGCGTCTCTCCTGTACGTCGGTTGTTTATCTTCCCTGCCGCTCCGTGCGTAGCACCGACTGTTCCGTCTCCACAAAAGTCTCTTACCCCCTTTTTCTCTGTTCTCTCCATCCTCTCGCTTTCCTCTTCCATTTCTTCTTTCTATGTCATTCTTTCCCCTCTGTCTGCCCGGTGAATGGTGGGCTCTCTTCTCCGTATTTGATTATTTCTATTTTATAATTTTATTCATTTATTCTGTCTCTTTGGATGCTGGGACTATATTCGCATTGATTATTTTGAAATTTAAAAGGTAAGCAATTCATAAACAAATATTTTCAAGGATGGCTAGAAATATTGCGAAATAGGAATGGAAAGTGTAGTTTTTCTATTGCCACCTTTTCCAACACTTCACAAAAAAAGCAGAAAAACAGCTATTAACACCAAATGAGAAAACTTTTTTTTTCAGTGATCATGTCACAACGACGAAGCAACCCAATGCTCTACCGCCTGATCCGCCGAAACGATGGCGAATATGATCCAGGTCATGCTACGCCACCACAACGAGCCGATTCAAGAAAGAAAAGCAGAAAGATGAAGAAATGCGAAAGCGAATTGAGGATTCTCATGGAGATATGGCTGTCAAGAAGGAGGATTTCGAAAACTTCGAATTTTAAGGAGGTAAATACACTTTTCAAATGACAAATTGTGCGAAACAGATATTATTTTCGCTCATTTTGCCACTAAAAACTGAAAATCTAACTAAAAACAACATTTCCAGGGCGAAGCGATCATCAAAAAAGACGTGGAAGAGGGAAAAATCACCAACGAAGAAGCCCACACACTCTATCGTGTCTATAATCGGAATTAGAGGATTAAGGTGAGTATAAAAACCAACCCGAAAAATAGGTCATTTTTATGTCAAAATGGTTGTACTTTCCGGCAAAAACTCAACTGAAAAACGGGGGCGTTTGTCTACTTTTGTACGGTACCGTATATATTACATGACTGCTTGCCTTCTACGACCTGACTTATTCACTGGCGGCGGCCGCGTTTTGAAACGGTTGAATAGTACAACACAAACGAACTTCCTATCTAAAAGTCACACTTTTTCCAGAACCACATTGTCTCACACATCGAACGCGTCGCCGATGTTCTTCCATGGATCATCTTCGGCATCTCTGCCTTCCTTGGCCTCTTCCTCTTCATCATCCCATGGTGTTTCCGTTGTGGTTCATTCTTTTTGGAGCAGATCTTCGACGTGAATCACTCGTGTCCAGCATGCAAGAAGTTCCTCGGACGTTTCAGTCGGGTTTAGAGGTCCCGCAACTGCCAATTTACTATACACCCACTGTCTCTTGCCTTTTCCCTTTTGCAGCATAATTCTTTTTTTTGAACATCGACTTCTATCAGCTTTAAAATTACTTTTTTTGCTTTTCTTGTCTATTTTCCAAAAAAATCAATAAACTCAATTTAAAAAAGCACTCTGAGTTTTAGTAGAAGGCGGGAAATTCAAAATTAACAGAAAAAAAATTTTTTCCGAGACGTCTGTAGGTTCCTATTCATGCACGACACGATGGTATTTTTTTGAGTTCGTCAAACATGAGGAAGATTTTGCGAGTGACATTGGAAAATTCTGGAATAAATATTGCTCAGAATAAACTTTCAATCTTCCTTTCACTTCCTTATTTTGATTTTCTTCTATTTTGCTGCTTTGCTCATTTTTATTTTAAGATATTGTCGGATTTGACCTTGCGGTTTTTTCACGTTTTTCATGTTGCGACTTTTGAAGGTTTTCATCTTCTTGTTTCTTGGACTTCAATTTTTTTCACAATCTGTCATCGAAAGCATTTTTCGCTCTCTTCTGATGATCCCGTTTATCTGAACTTTAGAATTTATCATCAAAGAACAACAAGTGCAGGCCGTTCAATCAATTTAATAAGTGCATGTCTGCCTACACCTGGTACGACCTACACAATAGTCTCTAGCTGTACTTTATATCTCGCTATCTTTGGGTCTCTTCGTTCGCTCTCCCCATTTCCGTCTTTCCCAGTTGACTGTTAACCTATCCCGTCTGTTGCTGAACCCGATGTAATTTGATATCGTCGCCACTTTACACTAACAATTTTTTCTGCGTCTCTCCTGTCCGTCTGTTGTTTATCTTCCCTCCCGCTCCGTGCTGGGTAATTCGATAGCACCGTCTCTCCATTGCGTCTGTTTGTTTATCCCGTCTGTCGCTCAACCCGGTGTAATTCGATAGCACCGACTGTTCCGTCTCCACAACAGTCTTTTACACCCTTTTTCTTTATGCTCTCCATCCTCTCGCTTTCCTCTCCCCTTTCTTCGTCCTATGTCATTCTTTCCCCAGTGTCTACCCAGTGAATGGTGGGCTACCTTCTCCGTATTTGATTATTTCTATTTTTTGATTTTATTTAATTATTCTGTCTCTTTGGATGCTGGGACTACTATTCGCATTGATTATTTTGAATTTAAAAGGTAAGCAAGGGGGTCAATTGGAATATTGTGAAATAGGAATGAAAATAGTAACTTTTCTGCCGCCACATTTTCCAACGCTTCACAAAAAAGCAGAAAACCAGCTATTAATAGAAAGTGAAAGAATATAATCTTTTTTCAGTGATAATGTCACAACGACGAAGTCATCCATTCTGCTCCACCACCATCACGAGCCGATAAAAGGATTCCAGGACCACCGCCACCATCCCAAGCCGACCCAACGATCCAAGGACCACCGCCACCACCTGCAACAGCCCAGAAGAAGTTCCTAGTCCGAAGATTTGTCGCTGGCAATGACTACCGTACTGCATATGAAGCACTGTTAAAAGGGTTCAACGGGAGGAGGCTGATCAAAATTGAGGATGGATTGAAAATTCTAAATGAATTCAAAGTAAGACAAGAAGCTAGGAAGATGAAAGAAGGTTGAGAAAAAGCACCAGAAAGTGAGTGTAGCTTCAAATGAATTGGCTTCAATTGTAAATGGAATAACACTTCAGAGTTCAGAAACTATTCCCAAAAGATGTTCTTCCAATGAAAGAATGCCAGAACTACTATCGGGAACTTCAAAAGTAAGCCATTGTGAAGATTTCTTTTTGAACAGATTCGTCGTTTTAGGTCTGAAGAAAACCCAGGAAGCCCGGCTAAACAACCAAGAGGAGATCAACTCGAGTCAGAAGAGAAGGGTGATAATAAGAGGAATGCATCTCTATGAGATCCCAATCAAGTGAGTATTATGAAACTTTGATCAAAACTCGGAATCACGTTTAGTTCTGGTCTAGAAAATTGACTTTTCAAAATTGGGGTGAAATCCGGGATTTATGTAATGAAACATTTTCAGCAAAAAGATTTTTAAGAAAACTACCGAAAATCGGAAAATGTTTCTGTTCGAAAACTAACCTCTACTTGTTTTCAGCGCGGCGAAGCAGAAGTCACTCCCAACTCGTTCAACCAAGAGAGCCGCAAATGGTCCGAAGGACTACAAAGTCAGAAGAATTCAATCCGGCAAGAAGACCACTGGAAGGAAAGGGACCAAGGGAACAAAGAAACCGAACGACAAGAAGTCGTCGAACAAAACATAATTTTGCTTTCATTCATTGTTATATTCTGTTTTGTATATCTAAATACATTTTCTCTCTCAATAAAAATGAATCCCATCAAAAAATGTGAGTGAGAATCATAAAAATTTCAGAAGTAGAAAGAGATATATAATTTTGGGTTGTATTGCTCATATATTTTAGTTTGTTCACAAAATATCTTGTGAGATGGGAAAATTCTATTCGCGCTTAATCTGTCACCAAAAACGTCTCTCTCTCTCATCTGATGAGACAAGAGCGGCAATTATTTCTGCGTCTCCTCTGTACGTCTGTTGTTTATCTTTCCTCCCGCTCCGTGCTGGGAACAAAAAAAATTGGGTGCCAGAATTTGTTCCCGGAACAAGAATATTGGGTGCTAGAATTTGTTCCCGGAACGAAAATATAGACTGCTAAAATTTGTTCCCGGAACAAAAACATTGGCTGCTAGAGTTTGTTCCCGGAACAAAACAATTGGCTGCTAGGATTTGTTCCCGGAACAAAAGTATTGGGTGCTAAAATTTGTTCCCGGAACAAAAATATTGGGCTCTAAAATTTGTTCCCGGAACAAAAATATTGGGTGCTAGAATTTGTTCCCGGAACAAAAATATTGGCTGCCAGAATTTTTTCCCGGAACAAAAATATTGGCTGCCAGAATTTGTTCCCGGAACAAGAATATTGGGTGCTAGAATTTGTTCCCGGAACGAAAATATAGACTGCTAAAATTTGTTCCCGGAACAAAAACATTGGCTGCTAGAGTTTGTTCCCGGAACAAAACAATTGGCTGCTAGGATTTGTTCCCGGAACAAAAGTATTGGGTGCTAAAATTTGTTCCCGGAACAAAAATATTGGGCTCTAAAATTTGTTCCCGGAACAAAAATATTGGGTGCTAGAATTTGTTCCCGGAACAAAAATATTGGCTGCCAGAATTTGTTCCCGGAACAAAAATATTGGCTGCCAGAATTTGTTCCCGGATCAAAAATATTGGGCTCTAAAATTTGTTCCCGGAACAAAAATATTGGGTGCTAGAATTTGTTCCCGGAACAAAAGTATTGGCTACTAGAATTTGTTCCCGGAACAAAAATATTGGGTGCTAGAATTTGTTCCCGGAACAAAAATATTGGGCTCTAAAATTTGTTCCCGGAACAAAAATATTGGGTGCTAGAATTTGTTCCCGGAACAAAAATATTGGCTGCCAGAATTTGTTCCCGGAACAAAAATATTGGCTGCCAGAATTTGTTCCCGGATCAAAAATATTGGGCTCTAAAATTTGTTCCCGGAACAAAAATATTGGGTGCTAGAATTTGTTCCCGGAACAAAAGTATTGGCTACTAGAATTTGTTCCCGGAACAAAAATATTGGGTGCTAGAATTTGTTCCCGGAACAAAAATATTGGCTGCCAGAATTTGTTCCCGGATCAAAAATATTGGGTGCTAGAATTTGTTCCCGGATCAAAAATATTGGCTACTAGAATTTGTTCGCGGAACAAAAATATTGGGTGCTAGTGGGAGGTGCGAATAATATTGCTCGTTGAATGCATCTATCAAAAAATCAGAACTGATCCATTGGACAAGATGTAGGCAATCATGTTTTTTTTTTCAGAATTTTTTTCAGAATCGGGAGAGATATATTTCTATCAATGTGCCGAGAAGAAAGGAAGTGATCAAAAAGGAAAAAAGGAGAAGTACCGCGGGCGCCGAAAAAAGGGGGAGGGGGATATTATCATGAGAAGCGACTTGATTAGTAACTCATTAATTAGAAACGGTTGTGGTACTTTTTAAAAACATTGTCATGAGTATACTTTTCAGAATCGGGAGAATGAGCTGAATTCGAATATGAAAATATTTTTCGAAACTTTCAACTTTTAAGTTTTTGATTTTTTTTAAATGTGCCCATCCATATATTTTTCGGCTGAAAAATTTGAGCATTTGTTAAGTTGTTTATTTTCAATTTTACTTTCAACATCATTAACACATTGATAGAGAGACGGAGATGATTCATTTCTTCCAATTTTTTCAAATTCATTTTGATTTTCATCGTTTTTCTATGAATATATTTATTGTTCTTTTTTCTGTTTCAAAATACAATCAAGCCAGGAACAGGAAAGTTCGACGATGTTGACCAAAGGAAGTGGGGATAGGGAAAGAAAATGGGAGACAAAGAAAGATGGGGAAAAATGTTGAGAACATAGAAAGAAGGACAGACAGAGCAAAACAAAAAAAACCCTAGTCCAGGATTATGACCTCATCCATTTCTTCTGTAACAGGGCCGATGGGCGCCTGATTTATCAGTACGGTCGCCGGGGCCTCCTCTTCCTCTTTTTCATTCGGGTTTTCCAGGATCCGATTTACTCGGGCGATTTCCTCCAATTGGAAATTTGGTGTCCGGAGAGATTGTCGGCAAGTTGGGCATCTAACCGTTCTTCGTAGGAGGATGGCGACTCGCCGTCGCTGAAGGTCCAGTTCCACCCCAAGAGCGGCATTGGCCCAATCCACCAAACACTGTTAGCAGAACGAATGACCGCACGCTAAATAAAACATTTAAAATATGAAAAATTGAGATGCACACGTACCCATCACGTACGGTCTTCGGGCCACGAGCCTGAAGGGGCGGAGGCACAACGTGCACCCATACAACCTGATTGGGTTTTGCCGTTGGACCCGCAACATCTCCGTCAATACCTGAAAAAAGGAAACATTTTAATCAAAATATATCTTGTGAACCGAAAAACACACCCCTACTCTATTAGCTTCGAGAGCCAATTGTTGACGGAGACGTTCACCGTCTTCCCGAGCCGCTTCCAATGCCTCCAGGCCTTCTTCCAATGCCACCCGGCCCTCTCTCAACGCCGCAACACCTCCAGTGTTCTCACCCTCCAAAACACTAATTCGGCGACTCATGGCATTCACACGCTTCCTGTGTAAATCGTCCTTCTTCTCAAGTGCAGTCTTTAATGCGGCGATCTCCCTATTCGCCGCTTCGAGCGTGGCTTCTCCCTGAAATTCCTAAGAATTACTTCCACCAAATTTTCTCTCGAAACAAATTTTTGCCAAAAGATGGAAAAGTTTTGTCCTCTTTCTCTTGTTCTTATATAAAAAGAAGAAAAAAGAAAAACAGCCTATTTTTCTGAAAATGTTCTTTATATCAAAATTTTAGATTAGATTTTTTTTTCTCTCGAAATCTTCTCCGAAACATTTTCCCATCTAACACATTGAAAATGTTTGCAAACAAAATTTCACCAAAATTTCGAAAAGTTCTGTCTTCTCTCTTTTTTCTCCCTCACACACACACACACACAATGGGCGAATTTATTTGTTCCGCCCGATAACACTGGGTTTACCGTTGGCATCTTGTGCCACAATACTCTGACCAGAACACTGAGCTTTATGCCTAATTGGGAAACAAATTATGTTGATAAATTTGAAATATTAAAATTTGTACTCACCATTTTCCTCGTTTGAAATCCTGTCACTTCTTCAAAGATCAAAGTGCTGTGTTTATTCAAATTAGAAATTCGGAATAATCAAAAAAAAATAACCAAAGTAGACCCTAATACAGTAGAGTCAAAATGCTACGTCTTAAGAGCGTAGAATAATAATAATAAAATGACACTAAAATGTTTTTTCGTACAGTTGGAGGAGGCGGAGTCAAGAGAACACACTTCTTTTTCTTACTTTTTAGGTCACTTTTTCTTCGCTCTTGTTTACTTACTCCGTCATTTTTTTGTCGGCAATTTTTTCGTTTCGGCTTCTTTCAATGTCAAAGTTTCTCTGCCCTTTCTCTTTTTCGGCATCTTCCTTTGTCTCAGGGTGTCGAGACAGTGGAAAGGTCACGATTTAAAGGATTCTTTTTTCTCTCTTGTGTGACTCCTTAGGCAGAGACGACAAAGCCGACAGAAGGAATGACGCATTGCAGCAGTCGGGAAACGACTGTGTTTGAGGAGGCAACGTGCTTACTTGGAAAATTCAAAACGGCGAATACTTGACAACTATTTTTTTGAGGAATCTTGTTCAATTTATTCGTTCATAGTATATGAAATAAAACTGAAAACAGGATAAGAACAAAAAAAGAATAATGAATTCATTTTTTTTAAGAGAAGCATGAAAAATTATGCCAACTAATTTTTGAACTATGAGAAAGGACCAAACTTCGGCGAAATGGAGATTTGTTGAAGTAGAACGGAACTTTGAATTTAGTTTTTTTCTGATAGGTGCTCAAAGCAATTCGGAAAACTTGGAAGTGGTATTCATAAACACCAAAAATGTTATTGATAGAAAAAGAAGATTGTTTCAAAAAAAAACGCCTGAGAGAAAAAATTAAGTACCGTCCCGTTTCAAAGTATACAAACACACGTTATTTTTTTAGAGCAGTCTGAAATTGTATGACTGTGTGGCGAATTTTCAGAGTCAGCAAAAAGCAACTGAGCAACGTGAGTGTTCGTACGCATCAAAACCGTAATGTTTATAAGACTGAAAAGGTACACGTGAATAAAATTTGACAAAATCAGTTTCAATTCTCATTCTGCTGCTCCGCTTGTGCTAAACCATCATAATATTTGGTCCTGATGTTTTTGATAAAATTATCGAGAATTGTGAAATTAGCTTCTGCAGGAATCTGACGGATGCCATCAGGAATTCGGACATTCTCACGTTGCCTGTTTTGAACTCTGGGACTTGAAACTTCAATTCTTCGCATCCACTGAGAAGCATTCATCAAATTCGGAACGAGTTGTAGATTTCCAATTCTTGCAACACCGTTCCGATAAATTTCATCAATTGGAAGGTTGCCCACAGCGAGTTCCAGAGCTCCAACATTGTTCCGTTTGTTGCGATTGATTATTGGTGGAAACCATAACAGAATGTCACAAACTATTTCTTTGTCAAATGTGATGCCTTCGGGGTCCGCATCATCGATCTTTGTGTACAAATGTTTCCATTTTGCCACTTGAATTTGAGCTTCAAAGTAGTTTCGTTCCAGTGCATCGTGCGCCAAATGACGTTGATTCCTCAATTCTCTCATTTCTGCGTTATTAACTTCATCGAGCCTTATTCCGTTTGGTTTCAAACTCAAAAACTCTTCCACTATCAAGTGAGTTTTTAACAATCTACACTGATCTGCCAACACTTGTCCTTCATGGTTTTGAATTTCTACTTGGTCCAATATCTCATCGATCCTTTGTTCAAAAGTTTCTTCGTATTCCATGGGAGGTGGTGAAAGCTTCCTGTGTCCCAGAAGTTCAAACGCCTTTTGCAGAACAATAGACTTGGTATTGCTGGCCAAGGAGTCCAGATCGCTGGGAATAACTTCGTTGAATACAAATGAATCATTTATCGAATTCATCACTTGACGCTGAAATTTGAAATTGAGTGTTTTAAAAATGGCATTGGAATCTTACTACAAGCTTCCCAGAATGAGAGTTTTCCGCCAGAGTGAATTGTTCTTTCAGAGTCCATTCGGACCTTTGGGAGAGATGTTCCAAACATTTAGTTTCCAGTTTGGGTACCTGAAGGTAATCTACCACCGACATTGCTTCCTCGATGTTTTCGTCTGGAAGTTGTTTAGTATGTTAGCGTGCACTTTGACCAGTACAATGGAGTTCCTATGAAAACTACTGATGTCAAAAGAGGTATTTCTGCATTTTAGAGTGGTGTATGCTATAAACTAACAGCGAACATTCTGGGACAATTTTTTGAGTGATATCTCCTTTGAAAAAGCGGTTTTTGTTGTTTTTTATGATAAAATTGTTCTTGATGAGGTCAATCTTAGACTTTGTATAAATAATGTTTACGTGTGAGCTGGTATCATGAATTATATAGTTTGATTGGTTATTTTGCAGCTCTTTCTATCGAGGGAAACCTCTATTCGCGTTTTTTTATAATACTTCTTCATACTCGAGAGAACACGATTTCATAAATCACATGGAAATGATAATAGAAAATTAGATATTTTAGCTGCCTATTACCACCACCCATCTCAAAGTTTTTGAGACAAAATCTTAGATTGACCTCCCCGAGATAACTTTTATTTTTAAAGAATGCGGTCGGGAAAACAGATATTCGCGAAACTATTATTTGGTATTTAATTGCTGCAGAGAGGCGTAATTTTGACATTGGGAGTGTTTTTTTGGTTGTCACCTATCACCAACTAAACTGAATATTAGAAACAGAACTGTCCCAAAAAAACCCATGATCAAAAGAAATTTTAGACTGACCCAATTCTTAGTTTCACAGCATTCAATCCTAAACTTACCTGTTACAGAAATAGCATTATTAGCAAAATTCAAGAACAACTGGAAGGCTTGCGGTTTCACAATTCCCAATTTGATCTCATCTGCCTCTTTCTCTCTGAACGGGGATGAAAACATATTCTTCAAGAATTCGGAATCGAACAGTTTCTGTAATGATAAATTCTTTCAAAAGTGCTAGTAGAAATACAATTTTTGGGATGAATAGACGTGGAATTTTGTAAAGGAAAACATTTGTCCGAAAAAATGCTTAGGATGTTATTGAAGCGAGATATGAGCAAACATGGTTCAAAAAACGGATATCAATCTCTGAATATTCTCGTATGAAAATTGAAGTGTTCTTTTTGAAAAAAAATAATATGGCAGGCATCAAGTAGTCAAATCCACTAATTTTGGAAGTTCCTATCTGCCTTCAACCTTATTTTCCGAACTTGAGAAACAAAATTCCTCTTGTTGATGCCGTGTTGACTCATATTAAAAACGAGGATTTCTGCTTGATATGGCTATGTTCTTCTTTTTTCTTACCTCTTTCAGACAGTAGAATTTCTGTCCTTCCACTATAAGAACGACGTCGTGTTGAGGGTTGGAATCCACTCCAACCTTCTTTGGTGGATCGTTGTTGAGTTCTCCTCCTTCTCTTTTGCGAGATGTAGTTGTGCTCATTATCGACAATCAGCAAAAATGTAGCTTCCGAAAAAGTAGTTGAAAGGGTGAACATAAGAAAATCAGAAGAGATACGGTTCGGCGATAATTGGAACGCATTCTAGTACAAGGAAATTTTGGAAATCGGAAGTGAAATTTATAGAAAACAAGAAATTATGAATTAAAAAAAACACAATCAGTTTATGAAAGTGAAACCAAAACTAGAGTGAGGGAAGTGAGAAAAAAATTAGAGTATGAAAATGAAGTGGCATAATTTTCAATATTGTGAACGCAAAAGAAGAGAAAACCAGCAAGAAATGAAATAAAACTGAACAGGGAACAAAAAAATTGAAAAAAAAAACTGAGCGTAGATGAGACAATCAAAAACAAGCAAATATAAACTTGTTGAAGATTTTTTAGGTGATTTAAAAGAACCACGAGATAATTATTTGACAAAATTAGTTTTGATTCTCATTCTGCTGTTCCGCTTGTGCTAAACCATCATAATACATGTTCCTGATGTCTCTGATGAAATTATCGAGAATTGTGAAATTAGCGTCTGCTGAGACCTGACGGATACCATCAGGGAATCGAACATTCTCCCATTGCCCGATTTGAATTGAGGGGCTTGAATATTCAATGCTTTTCATCCACTTAGGAACATTTTCCAAATTTGGGACGATTTGTGGATTTTCAATTCTGGCAACATCGTTTCGATAAATTTCATCAATCGGATGGTTGCCCACAGCGAGTTCCAGAGCTCCAACATTATTCCGTTTGCTTCGATCAATTATCGGTGGTAACAGAAACAGAATTTTGATAATCAAAGTTAGAGCAGTTTCTTTGTCAAATGTATTGGCTTCGAGATCGGCGTTATCGATCTTTGTGTACAAATGTTTCCACTTTGCCACTTGAATTTGAGCTTCAAAGTAGTTTCGTTCCAGTGCATCGGCCGAATGACGTTGATCCTTTAACTTTCTAATTTCTGCGTCGTTATTAATTTCACCAAGCCCAATCCTGTCGAGTTGTTTCAAACTCATGAACTGTTCCAATGTCACGTGAGTCCGCAATAGTCTACACTGGTCGGCTAACACTTCTCCTTCATGGTTTTGGATTTCTAATTGGTCCAATATTTCATTGACCCTTTGTTCAAAAGTTTCTTCGTGTTCCATGGGAGGTGGTGACGGCTTCCTGTGTCCCAGAAGTTCAAAAGCTTTCTGCAGAACAATTGATTTAGCATTGTTGGACAAAGAATCAAGATCCGCGGGAACAACTTCGTTGAATACGAATGAATCGTTTATTGAATTCATTATTTGACGCTAAAATTTGAATTTAGGGTTTTGAAAACGCCATTGGAGTCTTACTACAAGCTTCTCAGAATGAGAGTTTTCCGCCAGTGTGAATTGATCATTCAGAGTCAATTCCGATCTTTGGGAGAGATGCTCCAAGCAGTGGATTTCCAATTTGGGTACCTGGAGGTAATCCACCACTGACATTGCTTCCTCAATGTTTTCGTCTGAAGGTTTTTGGATTTTAGTATGTTAGCATTAACATCTAAATTCATAAGTTTTAGAATAGGCATCGAAAACAGCTTGAAACAAGAAAAATCTTGAATCAAAAACATAAACTTTCTGACTGACGAATTGAGTTTCGTGGATTCTCAGCATTTCAGCCTAAACTCACCTGTCACAGAAATAACGCCATTAGTAAAATCCAAAAACAATTGGAAGGCTTGCGGCTTCACAATTCCCAATTCGATCTCCTTTGCCTCTTTCTCTCTGAACGGAGACGAAAACATATTTTTCAAGAAACCGGAATCGACAAGCTTCTGTAATGATAAATTCAAATACATGTTCATTCTGCTATTTTCAAATGTGCTAGTAGAAAAGCAATTTTTGGAATGAATAGACGTGGGATTTGCAAAGGAAAACATTCGTCCAAAAAAGTGCTTAGGATGTTATTGAAGCGAGATATAAGCAATCTAGGTTCAAAAAAGACTTCCAGTCTCTGAATATTTACATATGAAAAGCCAAGTGGTTCTTTTGGAAAAAAATGAATGTGACAGGACTCCAGTGGTCAAATGCACCATTTTTGGTAGTTCCTGTCTACCTTCAATCGTATTTTACGAAACCTATTCCTCAAAAGCCTATTTAGCCTATTTCTCCTTTTTCTTACCTCTTTCAGACAGTAGAATTTCCGTCCATCCACTATAAGGACGACGTCGTATTGGAGGCTGGGATCCACTCCAATCTTTTTTGGTGGATCGTCGTTGAGTTCTCCTCCCTCTCTTTTTCTAGACATGTTTGTGCTCATTATTGGCAGTCTGAGTTCTGTAAAAATGGATGACATGGTCAGAATTAGAGTATCAGAAGAGATAGAGTTCAGCGATAATTGAAACGCATTTTAGTACAAGGTAATTTTCGAAAATCGGAAGTGAAATTTATAAAAACCAAGAAATTATGAATTGAAAAAACACACTCAGCTAATAAAGTGCAAATCTTTTGATGACATTACACTGCAGGAGACCAAAATCAGAGTATAAAAATGAAGTGGCATAATTTTCGATGTTGTGAACGCGATAGAAAAGAAAGCCAGTAAGAAAAAAAATAAAACCGTACAGGAAACGAAGAATTAAAAAAAGCAGTGTGTAGACGAGACAATCGAAAACAAGCGAATTCTGGTTTTTTGAAGATGATATGGCTAGTTTAACGATGATAACGGCGGAATCCTCCACGTCGAGGTGGAGGGGGTGGTGGAACGTCGTTAAATCCCATTTCTTCTGCAAGCTTCTCGCGATCCCGCTGACCAACCTTCATCTTGTTCATTAGCTTTTCAAATTCATATTCTTTGTTGTAGTCTAAAAATTCAGCTTCTACAATCAGTATGAAAATGAAAACCAACCGGATAAATAATTGCGTGTCTTTTTTCCTTCGAATTCTCTTTGTGAGTTCACTAGGTATCTGTTGTATTCGGTAAATGTAACCGGTTGTCCATCGACAGACCAGCGTGGTGGTGAGGTTTGCACGGACTTTCTGAATAAGAGTTTCGGGGTCAAATGAGAAAAGTCAGTAAGAACTAAAAGCGATAAAACCTCATTAACTCTAAAAAATTACCTGTTGTCAAAGCCATCATCATGAGAAGGTTCCGGAGAGCTTTGGCGTGTTTGGTTATCCCAGCCATTTCTATAATCAAAATCTGTTGAGTCTGAGTAACTTCTAATTTCATCACGCCTTTCGTTGTTTCGTGGTGAGTATGAAACTCGCCTATCATCATAATAAATGGAGTTTTCATGATGTCTTGAATGCCAATCATTGTCATAGTTTCTGACGTCATTTTGGTTTCTGCAGGACTGGATTGGAGGTTGCCTATCATTGTAATAACGTGTGTAGTTGTTTTGATATTCAAAGTCTCTTGACAGGCTACCATCATATTCAGCGATCGGTGAACATCTGGAATTTTTATGACATACACTGCCCGACAAAACTATAGGTTCACTTTGTTTTCTGTGATTTCTCGGTCTATAAGGCAATTCAAGGAACTAGTCTAATGCCAAAATATGACACTCATAGGATCTCTAAATGTGCCCCACAGTACTACTGAATAACTCTCTTCGTTCAGAAAAAATTTCATTTTTTGTGAAAAATGACCCTCGGTCGACGCGACAAAACCATAGGTCCACCCAAAAAACGAGAAAACGGGCCATTTCCACGTATAGGGATACGTGAAAATCGGAATATTTATTGTTGATTTTATGAACTTATCAAGTTTTTAGGGATTTGAATATGGTCAGTTATTTATGAAATTCTTGAAATTTTTTATTCTCCAACATCTCGAAATCGAAGATGATCAAAAGATGGCAAATCACCAGTTTATCACTGATTTTATGCCTCCTATTCCGGGTGGCATATCTCGGTTGCGGTTCGAGTAATCAAAAAGTGTTCAACTGATAAAATACGCATATCAACACGTACAAAATATGCCCAGTTCACAACTTTCTCATATCTCTCACTGCACCCAAGATATGCCTCATCCAAATCATGAGCTTTTATTATAATTAGAACAAACTTGATATTTTTCGCTTTTTATGTCGGGAAATTGGTTGAAACGTCCATGAAATATTTGAAAACATCAACAAAGATGATTTCATTCGGAATTTATCATTTTGATCTTATGTGCATAAAATGGAGTTAAATCCTTCAGTAAAAGCTTATGATTTGGATGAGGCATATCTTGGTTTCAGTGAGAGATATGAAAAAGTTGTGAACTGGGTATATTTTGTACGTGTTGATATGCGTATTTTATCAGTTGAACACTTTTTGGTCACTCAAACCCCAACCGAGATATGCCAGCCGGAATAGGAGGCATAAAATCAGTGATAAACTGGTGATTCGCCATCTTTTGATCATCTTCGATTTCGAGATGTTGGAGAATGAAAAAATTCAAGAATTTTATAAATAACTGACCATATTCGAATCCCTAAAAACTGGATAAGTTCATAAAATCAACAATAAATATTCCGATTTTCACGTATCCCTATACGTGGAAATGACCCGTTTTCTCGTTTTTGGGTGAACCTATGGTTTTGTCGCGTCGACCGAGGGTCATTTTTCACAAAAAATGAAATTTTTTCTGAACGAAGAGAGTTATTCAGTAGTACTGTGGGGCACATTTAGAGGTCCTATGAGAGTCATATTTTGGCATTAGATTGGTTCCTTGAATTGCCTCATAGACCGAGAAATCACAGAAAACAAAGTGGACCTATGGTTTTGTCGGGCAGTGTAGAATGAAAATCTAATCACTTCGAGCTCCTCAACGGTCTTTTGTTATTGCTTTTTTTGTTTTCCAGGACCGTCAGAAAAAGCGAAATAATGTACCGTGAAAACTATAATAGAAGGACAATCAGAACGACATTTTCAGAGCACTATATCTCAGTTGTCTTTAGAAATATCGAAACGTTTTTAACTAATGGAATGTTTGAAAGGCTTAGCTGAAGATTTTTTCAGCTGATCACCTTTTCATATCATTGAAGACCGCCGAAGTATAATGCTCTGAAAATGTCGTACTGGGTGTTATTCTATTTCTTACGGTATATAGCAAGGAGGACCGCAATAGGGCGCGAAATTGTCAGATTTTTGTATCACGGTGCGGGAAAACCTATACAAGACGCAAAAATGTGTTTTTCCATCCGACACACGAAAAGCTGTGTCCGAACACGCGAAATCTAGAAAGTTTAGTTTTGGTAGGGCGTCATGACTCAGTTTTTGAGATAATTCTTGTTGAGAAAGTTGAAATTCAGTAGATGTTTGGCAGAAATATCACAGTTTTTTGAAAAACCAAGTGATGAAGCCTTGTCGAGTCCAAATTTTTTGGATACAGCGTGTTTGAATATATCGTTGAATGTGATAAGTTTGAGGAAACCATAGAGCAATTTATAATTGCTGCGCGCTGGCTTAGATTCTACCGGGTAGTGCTCAAGTAAGATACCTGTCATTTTGATCTCTCTGATGCGAATCATTCACGCAATGCCACCGATTTTCATGGGATGTGTAGGCACGAGCGCTTTGACCTCCGATCCAAGACGATGAGAGCCTTCTGTTCCTATTCATCGTGATGACGTATAGCGGTTTTGTTGTTGGAGATTCCTGAAAACAAAGAAAATAATATGAATCATCCGATCGATAGTGACGAAGACGATGACCATAAACAAAAAGGGATGGGGAGAGAGGGTGACCTTTATTGAAAAGGAAAAATGTCTACAGCAACAAAGGAAGGGGGACTAGAGGAGGTCAACTTCTGTCATCGAAAACGAGGCAAAGAATGAAGAATGATGACAGGACTGACTGCCTTTGGCCCAGACAGAGTGAAAAGGCAAGGCATGGAGACGCGAGAAAGGAGGCCAGCGGAGCGCGATTGCATGCTCGTTCAGAGTTGTGATAAAAAGGAAACTTTCAAAATGAAAAGGAAATAGTAGATGAAGAATAGCGGCGAACAACCTAGTGGAAGAAAGAAACTCATTCAAATATATAAACTTGTATATTCTGAAAAAAATCACAGAAATCATCATTCAAAAGAGAAGACGTCAGAAAGGAAATCACCATGCTCTAAATGAACTACAGTCATTAGTAAGTTGTGACTTATGATGAAATTTCCAAAAAAAAAAACCCCAAATTCATCAAAAAGATTTCAGGATATTTTGAAAACCCCATTGGCACATTCTTTAATTCGTTTTTTGATCAAAATCGCAGTGATTTTTTTCATCGGAACGATTTAGAAATTAAAATTCATGACGTTTTCTCAAAAAAATTTTGATTATTAGAGAAAACTAGATGATGAGAGAGAGGGTGACCACTAGAGAAAGGGAGATATGTCTCCAACAACAAAGAAAGAATGATTGGAGGAGGTCACCTTCTGTCACAAAAAAACGAGGCAAAGAATGACTAATAATGACAGGACTGACTGTTTGTGAAAGAAAAATGGCCGATAAGAATCTGACCCCTGTCAAGGGGAGAGGGGAGTCCATATGACGTCTGCTAATCCATTTACCCTCCCAATCCATTTACCTCTTCTCTCTTGGGAAGGAAAGAGGTATAAATAGTGAGTAATGAGAGAATAAATTCATTCTTCTCTTCTGGCCGTCCGACTGACATGGCCTACCCTTCTGGTTCTCAGACCTGAAGTTTTTTATTGATTATTTCTAATATTTTTATTTATTTATTCTGTTCCACCCGACGTCTGTACCAAAGAATCACGCTCAAAGAAAGTTGAAGTGAAGGACGACACAAATAGTGAGTTTCTTAAAGGAAATGATGGGGAGGTTAGGAAGGATGTGTAATAACATAGAAAACAAAAACTTAAACTCGCTTGTGTAGGAAAGCGTGGCAAGACGACGTATCTCTATGAGCTTTTTTTCCAGTTTTCAAGATAGTAATGTGGAAGCAGCTCAGTTCTACACAAACGGCTGCTTGGCAGAGTTTGATGGACATTGGATTGTACTCGGCCAGCCAGATGTGAGAAAGATTAGTTTTGAAAATTCGTTGTAAAGCGTTTTCAGGCCACCGACCTCTTTGAGCACCTCTACTCAATCATTGGAAACAAAATCCGTGGAAGAGTTGGCAAGGAGTTTTTTGGGATGGAGGAAACCCAAAAAGAATTGTCCCATTGAAAAAAGGTAAGGCATTTGAAGAAAAATAACTTATTTTCATAACACTTGGACCGAGCCGGCCCGGCCCAGAAAATAACCGCGAATTTCAAAATATCAAAAACAATATGCCCTAATTTTGCGCTACAGGGATATATTGAGCATAAAAACGGTAGTTTATTAGAGCGATCTCTGTAAAAGTCAGTTCTGTGCAAAGATCTCACAACTCGAAGGCCGGCCACAATATCTCACAACGAAAACTATCGTATAAATTTTTTTCACCGTATGATTTATCGAATTATATCAGTTTCCATCGATTTTCAGCAATTCTCGAATTCTTTCTCAGAAAAAAATAAATATTTGTTGAAAATCGATGGATGTTGATGGAAATGAATGAATAAATAAAAATTTTCGAAACTTCTTACAGTAGCAATTAAGTTTAATGATGTAGTTTTTGTGGTGAGATAACGCGACCGTCAAGTTCTAGAAATTCGGCACTACTTTTTTGAGTTTTCAGCCAAGAAATGTTGAAATTCAAAAAAATTTCGAACTTTTTGAATCCGTGCCGTCGGACCGCAATTTCACTAGTATGCTTTTTATTCTTTCATTTTCAGGATCTTCAATGCAGTTAGGACTGAAAAAGTCCTCTACACTAGAAAACGCCCAGAAGCCGTGAAATACCTCATTGCCAAGTTCTTCGATAACAGGAGCCATGTAACCAAAATCGGAAAGTTGACGATTTCCGAAAAAAAAATTCTACGACTTCCGATTAACCTTAAATTTGACGTGTGGAAACTGGATACCCGGAACGGCTTCCCAATGACTCTCCCGGCGATCGCTTCTATTCTCAATACAATGAATCTTCATAGTTTGGGATGTGGTGAAATCAGGGAGGGAGATTTGGATAACGAGCTTATGAAGAACGCCCGAACCCTAATGATCAGAGGCTTGCCGGAGGATGCGGACGACTACTCCCCAATTTTGGTCCGTCTTGAAAACCCGAATGTTTGGTTTCCATGTTTCGGGGCTTCGGAAGTCAACAGCTTCATCACTGCAATCAGATATTGGTTGAAGAACGGAAAGAAGGCGGACACAAGCTTGATTGTTGGAATAGATGACGAGAGAGACATGGAAAAGCTCAGAAATGGAATTTGCAAAGAGTTCGGTCGATTCTCGCTGATGATGAGCAACAACCTGAAGTTGGAGGTCAGTTTTGAATATGTAGGAGACGAGTTGGAAGAGGAAGGAGATGATGAAGAAGAGATGGAAGATGAAGATAAAATGAAAGTGGAAGATGACTTTTTATTCTTTTATTTTCAGGATCTTACAAATATGTAAAGAGATACAAAGCCCAAAAGCAAAAGTATTGGGATCACCACACAAAAGTGCCAGAACACTGATGATGACTGCGATCAAAGACAGTTATAGTGACAAGTGAGTAGTTTTTTGGTTCAAGTTTATCTGAATTCATCGATTCCCAGGCTCAGGAAATCAGTCATATTCCTCGTGAATAAGAAAACAGGCAGAATAGCGAAGTTTGCTCCGTTTGACAAAAGATTAGTTTTTGAGAAGAACTATGATAAGATTCAACAAAAACAAAATGGAAATGTGACAAACACAGACAACGGTCAAGAAAGGGGAATGTCGTCGGAAAAGGACAAAAAAGTGAAAAAGTAAGAAGGAGAAGTGTGCCCCATCTCACGAATAGGTATTCGAGGATGAATTGGGTGTCACATTTGAGAGATGATGGAATTATTTTTAGAAATTCCAGAACTTGTTGACTTGTTTCGCAAATTTTCTAGCAACTAAAGAGAACGTCAGAACACAAATATTTTGTTGTTTACGTTTTAGCTGTGACACCTCTACTTGTTTTCCCGATTTTGAGGATTTGCAAACATGTTAGACATCTTTTGACTTCTTATCTCTTCACATATACAGTGAACTACTTTTTTCAGCCTTACCGTTCCTGTCTCCGCTGAAACTGTCATGAGCACTAATGAAGTGGATTTGTAATCGCCATCAACAAGCGGACTTCCAACACTCATCCCATTCATACTGAATATGAAAAAAAATTATTTTTCTTTGTCAACTTTTTTCTTCAAATTGTTTCAAATTCAAAAATAAATAAACTTTTAACTTCATATAGTCAGCGACTCTTCTCAAAATAAGATTAGAAAAAGATACACCATCATTTTGGTAGCGAGATTTCTTGGTTTCTCAGTTCTAGAAAAAAAAAACATATTATTTCTAGTCTTCTTTGAAATCTTTTATGTTGCGGGCGGAAAAAAATCAATGCAGTTGAACTATTTTTCCAGAGAAACGGTAGCACATCAAGCCTTTTTCCTGGATTAAAAATAAAAAACATAATCTCCAGTAAGAACTCGTTAAAGAAATACCTCCTAAATGTTTTTTTAAACTCATGCTCACACATTCCCTAATGCCAACCAAATTCTGATAGTTGTAGCCTTTGTTGACTTAAGACATAGGAGGACTCCGGTCAACTTCACAACGGGCAAGAGAAGCCAAACAACATGTTTGATCAAATAATACACAGACAGACATCTGTCTTGAATCACAAGGTTACAGTTTTGTAGAGATACTGTAGCTCCCCGTGATTACTGTAGGGGATGTAGTTTTGCTAAGGGTAACTGTCTCATTTTAGATTACTGTTGGTTTACTGTAGCCACCTAGGATTACGGTACCTCCCCTGGGGATTACTGTAGTTTTCTTAACACTATATCAAAATTTCCTTCTGTGTGTCTTTATGTTCGGATATCTTGCTGTGTGTCTGTATGTCGGATTTCCTGCTGTGTGTCTGTATGTTGGATGTCCTGCTGTGTTTCTGTATGTCGGTTGTCCTGCTGTGTGCGTCTGTATGTCCGGATGTCCGTCTGTGCGTCCGTATGTCTGGATGTCCGTCTGTGTGCCCGGTTGTCCTGATGTGTGTCTGTATGTGCGGTTGTCCGTCTGTGTGTCTGTATACCCGGTTGTCATGTTGTGTGTCTGTACGTCGGATGTCCGTCTGTGTGTCTGTATGTTGGATGTGCTGCATGTCCGGAAGTCCGCCTGTGTGTCTGTATATCTAGTTGTCCTTGCTGTGTGGTTGTATGTCCGGATGTCCACCTGTGTGTCCGAATGTCCTTCCATGTGTCTTCATGCCCGGTTGTCCTGCGGTGTGTCTGTATCACGGATGTTCTGCTGTGTGTCTGTATGTTTGGTTGTCCTCTTGTGTGTCTGTATGTCCGGTTGTCCTGCGGTGTGTCTGTATGTCCGATTGTCATGCTGTGTGTCTTTTTGTCCGGTTATCCGACTGTGTGTCCGGATGTCCTGCTGTGTGTCTGTATGCCCGATTGTCATGCTGTGTGTCTTCTTGTCCGGTTGTCCGACTGTGTGTCCGGATGTCCTGCTGTGTGTCTGTATGACCGGTTGTCCTTATGTGTGCTTGTCCGTTGCCACGTGGCTCTTTTCTTTTTTGAAACCACCGGTGGGTTTGAACCAGTGAGTGCTCGCATCATTTCCCTCTCTCTTACCGTTTTTGCCAAGTGTATCATTCATACCCAAGCCACAAATGATGTTTATAAAGAAGAGAGCGGTCGCCATGCGGCGCCATGTCTCTCTACTGTTTGCACTGTGTCTGCGTCCTTCCCGCAGCGTTATGTTTCACTTTTCTATGACTTTCTCTGCGTCCTCTCACGTGTTATGTATTGTGTACAGTACTGTCTCGCTTTTCTCTAACTTCCTCTGCAAGCTCTCACGTGTTAAGCATTGCGTCTGTACTGTCTAGGCTCTTGCTCAGTCTGAATTTCGCTCTCACTGCCTTCTACCACTTTGTCGTTTTTCTTTGACTTTCTCTGCGTACTCTCAGGTGTTAAGTATAGTGTACAGTACTGTCTCGCTATGACTTTTCAAGTTGTTTCAATTAGCAAACACATTTAAATATGACATTTATTGAATTGGGGCAAAATTTGCATAAGAGTAGGCCATGTCCGGTGTGAAGTATTCCGGGGCCGGGGCCGGGATTGGGATTGAAGCGGAGCTTGGTCCAGAATCCATAACTGCAACCGCTTCTGCCAAATCAAAACATATAGCTGCATACTAAGAAGAGCGTTAGCGAGCTGAGATGAGCTAGGTTGACCTAATCGGTCTTGAAAATTATTGAAGAAAGGCTTGATGGTCTAACTTTCCCAAAGTTGGTTTTTAGGCCATCATTCCAAATTTGTGTGGATTCTGTTCCACATGATTTTTTGATCGTTTTCTACTATCCAGAATTCAAAAATTTTGAGTTTGAGCTGAATTGCTCAGAATGAAAATTTTCGATGATTTTGACTATAACTCGGCTTGAAATAAAAATTTCAGGTTGGTTTCTGGGTCATTCGTTAAAAAGAGATTTCGAAGGCGCATTTCAAGAAAAACTAACCTTCTTCAGATCCGAATGAGCCAGAACACCAGGAGGAGTCTTCGGAATCTTCATCAATGTCACTCAGGTCCGTGATGCACCATCTGAATGGCAATTTGAGCACGTTTTTTCTTAAAGATCTTTGAATTGGTGGTTCAATTTGGTGACTTTCGCTTTGCAGATCACTCGCCAGAAGTCTTTTGAGCATTTTTTTTTGGGTAGCGACGAATTCTGTTTGGATGCGATTTGAAGTAGCAAGGACCGTCCTCCAGAATTCCCGAGATCGATTGAAGATATTGCTCAGCAGTCAGTGGATCCAAAATAGAGAATAGTGGCTCCATTGGTTGGTTCTCAAGCTGCAGATCACTCTCCACAAATCCTGGAATGAACACGTAGCGTCTCATCTCTTTGCTCTCCTGCTTGAGATCGGTCATCCGGACTTCACGGGTCTGGAAATAGAATAAATATAAAAGTCAAAACTCTTTTTGAAAATGCTCACCTTATTTAAAAATTAGAAATAATCAGAAAAGAGCTCCAAACTCAGAAGCAGAATATAGATTTCAAAAAAATAAACTCAAAAATAATCAATATAGCAGGCGACCATTATGCACATTATAGTCGGGGAGGAAGAATGAGAAATGAATCGGGAGGGCGATCAAAACAGAAAAGAGAGGGGGAAGTCAGTCGGAGAGACGCAGATAGAGAAAGCCATAAAACGTCGTGTGACGTCGTGCCACTTGTCAGAAAGGCAAACAAACAAACGGGAAACCAATCTCTTCTGTTTTTTGTTTCATGATCGAAGATCAATTGGAACAAACAGGAAAAAAATGAGGTGGATTGAAAAAGACGCAGGAAAGCTTTCTGATTGGAACAGAAACAAAAAAAACTACGCCAATCAGATAGCGGCGACTTCTGAAAAAAAAGTGGATTTCAGGCAAAAAATGTTGGGCTCTTATCCGTTTCCGGGTTGTGAACACTTTCTCGGAACCCATGAAAAAATACCAGGGATCTCAGAATTTATCAAGCAGGTGCCCTTCGGAAATACCCGGGGCCGTCAGAACTACCCGGGACCCATGGAATCGGGAGCTTCACATTTGGTTGAAAAGGGGTACAAACGAAGAAGGCTAAAATAGTGAATTTTCTGAGCTCAACTAATCTATAAAAAGAGAGAAAAAAAAGATGTGACCCAAGTCGGAATTGAACCCAGGTGTGAAATTTTCAAAACCAGGAGCGCTAACCACTGGACCGCGGGTGCAACACTAAAGAGAAAGAAGGAGGGCATTCAGAAAAGCGCGTATTCTCAATTTATCTGAAAAATAATTCTTTCAGAGCTGTGTGAAAAAATTTTGCGAGAAAAATTCGAAGATTTTCTTTTTCGTTATTTTTCGAAAATTTCGGATTTTTTCGAATTTTTTCTTGAGGCTCCAAATGAAGCGCCTCCGGCGCTTCGGCAGTCAAGTTTGATTGGTGAAAGAACAACAGTTATATTGATTTGTTTATTCCGAATCACTGAAATTTCGAAAGAGACACAAAAATAAGCAAAGAAACAGGACCAGAAAATATCACAAAGAAAATCGAATAATAAAGATCGTTGACTCCGTGGCTTCCAACTGTGGATGAATTTTCTCCGAGGCTCTCCAAGTGCTCCACGCTTCCGAATTTCGTCTCCGAATCCTTGACCACCAAATCCAAAGCCTGTTGATGGACGTGGCTCTCCTCCTTCACTTCTTTGGTTCTAAATCCCGGTGCGCCGTGTGCGATGATGTCCGTCGATGAAGACTCCGCCATCAGTTTGACTCCACTGGACTGACGACGAGTGGTTGGGCGTCTTGGGAGATCGAAGTGGTTCTTTTTGCCATCAGTGTGCGGTCTCTCTTTGACTGATGTGCTTCCATAGCGAGCTTGGTAAGCGTCACTGAAAATATAGTCACTAGAATCCATAATACGAGATCCAAAGGTGTCCTCTAATACTGAAGTTTTTCAAATTGAACTTACTCAACGAAAAATGTCTTAAGAATGATGAATATTGCTGTAACTACGGGAACCTGGAAAGGTACGAAGGAAGCCACCCGAGTACTATATATACCCAAAATATCTATAAGATTCCAGTGTTGCAGTCCAAGTCATTCCCCCGTAAGTCAACATTATTTTTTAAATGCTCATCTTTTTTAAAGGTTAGAAATAATCAAGAAGCAGCTCCAAACAAAGAAGCAGAATATAGATTTTATAAAAATTAAAAATAATCAATATAGCAGGCGACCATTATGCAAGTTATAGTCAGGGAAGAAGAATAAGAAATAAATCGGAAGAGCGATCGGAAAAGAGGGGGGAGTCAGTCGGAGAGACGCAGATAGAGGAAGCCATAAAACGGCGTGTGACGTAGTGCCGTTTCTCAGAGAGGCAAACAAACAAACGGGAGACCAGTCTTTGTTTTTTTCAATGATCAAAGATTTATTTGAATGAACAGAAAAAGTGGATCGCCTTGAGAGAGACACAGAAAAGCATACTGATTGGAACAGAACGAAAAAACTGAACTTATTCTTACATATCGAAACTCAAAAAAATTTCGACCGAGATAGGACTCGAACCTGCAGTCTTCGGTTTAGGAGACAGACGTCTTATCCAATAGGCCACACGACCACAAAAGAAATGAGAGATAGTGTGTGTATACTAGTCAACAGGAAAAAATGAGAGTGAGGTGCCAGCAGTGGAAGAAGGAAAACATTTGGTGTCGAACTTTAGTTTTCGTTTTCTCATTATAAACACATTTCTAGCGAATTTTATGATCCTATGATGGAAAAGATGATTATCTAGAAGCTTAGAAAGGACTGTTGGAATGCTGTAGTCATGAATTTGTATATTAACTTTTATTGAAGTCAGTCAATCTTGAGGAAAAATGGAATTTGAAAATTTTCAAAGTTTATTTCTTTTGGCCGTTCTATGGTCCTTTGACGGCATCATCCTCGTCGTCCCCTTCGTCGTCCTCACCCTCGATCTGCTTCATCCTTTCATCAACCATCTGTTTGTTGCGTGGGTTAGTCTCTGAAAAATATAACTTGATCAAAATATTCTAGAAAAATTATGCTTTTTACCTTACAGCCTTCTTCGCTTTGCCCTTGTGGATCATCATCCTCTTGCGCATGTTGATGTGGAGCAGCACGATTTGTCGTCCGGCCTCCGCTAAACCTTCAAATTTCAGTATTTTACCGAGAACTAAAATGAAAAACCATTACCGTATTTTGGGCGGCATGAGTTTTAAACGACGGGAATGCCGTCGACGACTCTTGTGACACCCACCGGGATGGAGAGCAGCATCCTTTCTCTTCCCAAAGGCATTGAGACGCGATGAATTATTCGCTGAAACCAAAAGCTTATATAGAGGAAAATGAAAGAATTGCAAGCACGTAAAAGAAATAGTTCCAACACACCCGACGCGCGACCGGTGAGGCTACCGGACAAACGGAGAGGCGGAGGGGGGTTGTTTCAGGATGAATTGGCTTGGTGGCCTAACTTTCCCAAAATTGGTTTTCTAGGACATTATTCAAAATTTTGTGAATTCTGTTCCAAATCACTTTTGTTCAGCCGAATTGCTCAGAATAAAATTTTTCGGAATTTCTGCTACAACTCGCTTCAAAATTGAGATCTCAGGCTACTGGGCCGTTTTTTCGAAAAATAATTTGAAGGCGCATAAGAAGCAAAACTAACCATATTCAGATTTTGTTGAGATGACTCAGCATGTGCATCCAAAATGTGACTTCGGGAACCTGAAAAACAGTCGTCATTATTTCAGGTAACGAGGGCAGAAAGTGCTCACCTTTGTTAATTTAAAAATAATCAAAAAGGAGCTCCAAACACAGAAGCAGAATATAGATTTTTGAAAAACTTAGAAACAATCAATAAAATAGGCGACCATTATGCACTTGATAGTCAAGGAGGAAGAATGAGAAATGAATCGGGAAAGCGATCGGAAAGAAGAAGGGGGCGGGGTGAGTCAGTCAAAGAGACGCAGATAGAATAAGCCATAAAACGGCGTGTTACGTCGTGCCGTTTCTCAAAGAGGCAAACAAACAAAAGGGAGACCAGTCTCTGCTGTGATGAGAACAGAACAAAAGAAACTACAGAAACTACAACCTAGGAAAACTCAGAAAAATTCGACCGAGGTAGGACTCGAACCTGCAGTCTTCGGTTCAGGAGACAGACGTCTTATCCATTAGGCCACACGTCCACAAAAAAAAGAGGGTCGGTGTTTGTACACTAGTCAATAGGAAAGGATAGAAAGAGAAAGGACGTGTGTTCGCAATATGCATATGGTTTTGCGTATTCAGTAATTGTATTTTCTTTTTTTTTGAGGTTTTTCATTCTTGATAAGGAAAATGTTTTGAATTTTTGAAATAGAAATTTCATGGATTATCATGGCGTTATGATCGACCTTATTTTGAGAAATTAAAACAAAAAAAGCAAAAAAATTGTTCATTCAAATTGAAAATAAAAAATCATTCAAACAATAAAATAAAGAAGATTACAAATTCTTTAAATCCACATGTCTTTCTTGCACTGTATCATATGATAGGGCTTGCTGAACGTTTTCTTCCCGGTGCGCTCAACTTTCCAAGCACCACGAACCCTCTATCCATCATATACCTCTGCTGAATATTGAAGGAGGCCCCTGAAAACAAAAAAATATTGTTTGAAAAATGAAAGGGCTCTTCAGTATTACCTTTCTATCTACGATTTGCTGTTGAAAAACGGGTTGAAAAAGCACTGTGGGAAGTATTCTGAAAAAAATTTTTTTGGAAAATAAGTTTTGTGAACTCACTGCAATTTATGTTTGAGAAAGCTCCGTAGTCCATGGTTGCTGTAGCAGCTTGAGCAACAATTGGTACAGCAGTTATTTTTTGGACTAGAAAAATTCAGAGAAAATGCTCACCTTTTTCGAAATATAAAATTTTGGAATAATCAAGAAGGAGCTCCAAACATAGAAGCAGAATATATATTCATAAAAAACTCAAGAATAATCAGTATAAAAGGCGACCATTATCCACTTGATAGTCGGGAAGGAAGAATGAGAAAAAACCGGGGAAGCTATCGGAAAAAAGTGAAAGAGACGCAGGGGGAGTCATCAAACAGCCTGGTACGTCGCGGCGCTTGTCAGAGAGGCAAATACACAAACACACAATACTTTTCTGCGTTCTCTGAGGCCAGCGTGTTCTTTTTATCTATTCCGAAATACCTTTGATCATAAAAAATAGAGAGACTGGTCTCCCGCTTGTGTGTTGGCCTCTCTGACAAGTGGCACGACGTAACACGCCGTTTTATGGTTTACTCCATTTGCGTCTCTCCGACCGATTTCGCCCCTCTCTTCCGATCGCTCTCCCGTTACATTTTCCATTCTCCCTCCCTGACTATTCAGTTCATAATGGTCGCCTGTTATTTTGATTATTTTTGAGCTTTTTTAAAAATCTATATTCTGCTTCTGTGTTTGGAGCTCTTTTTTGATTATTTCTAATTTAACAAAGGTGAGCATTTTCAGAAAGAATTTCGGCTTTGTTTATTTATTCTATTTCCAGACCCCAGTTTCTGTTTATTCTGCCAGGAATTTTGCAAAGGAGCCACAGACCCAAAACCAGCAGTCACGACAGCTTATTCTGAGAAGAAGTGAAATCCAGGCAGAAGCGCCATGGAACCCTGGTTCGTCAAATTCTATGAGAACGTTCAACGGAAGCTTCGGGCAGCCACATCAGCATATGCAGCTCAAAATGCATCTATGCAATTCCCAGCGGACCCTCGTAACTGAAACTTGTCTACACAGACAAAAATGGTTCGTTGATCAAAAAGTGACTGAATATTTTGTCAATTAAAAATTTTTTTTAGTGCTCAACGAGAATGGAGGTCACCAAAGAGAATGATTTGTATGTATCCTGCACACTTCCTTGCGTAGAAGTTGGAACTGTCGGTGGTGGAGCAATTCTGGCGTCACAAAGAACATGTCTAGAAAGTTTGGAATGCGCGGGACCGGATCAACAGGACGGAATGCAGAACGACTCGATCAAATTGACAACGAATGATTTGGTATCTAGTCATATGAAATTGAATAGGTGAGCTTTAATAATTTTTTAGACGCAGGGGCTTTCTCCAGGATGGTTTTGACTCAAATAATGCTGCAACAAACCTTTGTTTTAAAGAGCAGTGGCTTCCACCAGGGAGGGGTTGTCACAAATAATGGCTGTCATCACTGCTCGAGTCGAGACCTTTCCCGCAAAAGTCCCTGCGCCTCTATAAAAATTTGGATCCTTGCTGAACCCTCATAATATAAATTCCAGGTCGAAACTCAAATTGTATGGCGGCGAGCCCAGAAAACCGACACAATTCCAGCGAGAGGCCGGAAAAGTGGAAGGATCGATTCGCTTCGAGCTTCACGGAAACAAGCTGAAACCACTGACAAGAGACTTTGTTCAGTGCTCGAATATACTATAATATTACTAGTGGAATTGAATGATAATTATTTGTTTCTCCTTATCCCGTCTCATAGCATTTATGTGTATTAATTCAATAGGGTTATAATTGCTTTTGATGTTATGGTAATCGTTCGTTTAAGAGGCGCTTTCTGTAAGAAGTGGACTTTCTCTGTAGAGGCCAGGCACAGTTGCAAAAAGTTAATCCGTTCTAGAAGAGTTTTGAACTATGCAAACACACATGGAAGTGATTTCCAAAAAGTTTGCTAAAATTCCGATTTTTCGATTTTGGCTGAAATTATAGCCAAAAATCGACTTTTCAGGTCGAAAATTCTAAAAATTTTAGTTTTTGAGATACCGTTCCCAAAAGTTTAGGGGTACATTTGGATGCATTGAGGCACATTTTGAACAATTTTGGCCTTGATCAAAAGTCGGCAAGTGGTAGAAACACGTCTGAGATAACGGTTTTTCGCATTTTTCTCGGACACTTTGTGATGACAGCGCAACTTTTGACAACATTTTCGGATTCCCCATGCAATTTGGAGCAAAAAAGTCTCTTGGACCAAAAAAAGTTAGGTAGACCATTTTGAGTTATGATCAATTTTTCGAAAAACACGTAAGGGTCCCCCCTTATGAAAATTTTTTTTTCGGAAAAAAATGAAAATTTTTTTTTGCTTCAATTCACAAATTTTGTATTTTCCTTACCATAAATAATTCACTCACAACTTTTTAGTTGATGTGATGGCGTTTCAGCCAAGTTATACCATGAATTCTCTGCACCAACCAGAAATTTCGATTTTTCTCAAAAATTTTCTACAGAAAGCGCACATTTTAACAATTTTTTGGATTCCCCATGCAATTTGGAGCAGAAAAGTCTCTTGGACTATGAAAAGTTAGGTAGACCATTTTGAGTTATGACGGGTTTTCTGAGAACCACCACTTTCTGCAAAATTCTGAAAACTGAAAACTAAAAGTTTTGTGTGTAGTGTTATTTTTCAGTTATATAAGTTTGAAAATGTCGTGATGGGACCAAATAAAGAAAGAAATTTGGTAGACTAAGTCTATCCTGACTCATAAGCCTCAGGCCTAGACGCTCAATATGAGCCATATGACTAAAGTAGCAAAACATAGTCCAAACTGGTCCAAATGATCAGAAAATGTGTGGTAGCATCCTTGTTTGACTTTTGATCAACGTGCAATCAATAATAGGAGTTGCGGAAAAATTAAATTTTTCCGAGTTTCACCCCTTTCACCACGTTTTGGTGGTTCTCAGAAAACCCGTCATAACTCAAAATGGTCTACCTAACTTTTCATAGTCCAAGAGACTTTTCTGCTCCAAATTGCATGGGGAATCCAAAAAAATTGTTGAAATGTGCGCTTTCTGTAGAAAATTTTGGGGAAAAATCGAAATTTCTGGTTGGTGCAGGGATTTCATGGTATAACTTGGCTGAAACGCCATCACATCAACTAAAAAGTTGTGAGTGAATTATTTATGGTAAGGAAAATACAAAATTTGTGAATTGAAGCAAAAAAAAATTTTCATTTTTTTCCGAAAAAAAAATTTTCATAAGGGGGGACCCTTACGTGTTTTTCGAAAAATTGATCATAACTCAAAATGGTCTACCTAACTTTTTTTGGTCCAAGAGACTTTTTTGCTCCAAATTGCATGGGGAATCCGAAAATGTTGTCAAAAGTTGCGCTGTCATCACAAAGTGTCCGAGAAAAATGCGAAAAACCGTTATCTCAGACGTGTTTCTACCACTTGCCGACTTTTGATCAAGGCCAAAATTGTTCAAAATGTGCCTCAATGCATCCAAATGTACCCCTAAACTTTTGGGAACGGTATCTCAAAAACTAAAATTTTTAGAATTTTCGACCTGAAAAGTCGATTTTCGGCTATAATTTCAGCCAAAATCGAAAAATCGGAATTTTAGCAAACTTTTTGGAAATCACTTCCATGTGTGTTTGCATAGTTCAAAACTCTTCTAGAACGGATTAACTTTTTGCAACTGTGCCTGGGACATTCCCACTGGTACAGATAGCGCCTCTTAATAAAAGAAATTAGTAGGACAAATGAACCGGATATAAGAGAGCTGGCTCTGTTTCAAAGTCGGTCAAAAATGAGCTTAATTGATAGAGTTGTCGAAACGAGTAGCATTTTTGAATCGAAAATCTGGAACAAAAGCTTAGTTAATTATTTTCGAAAAGTCTTTGAAGTGCTTAGACATCCACCACACATTAAAAAATCACAACAACGGCACTGCGCGCCCCATTGCAAATCGGCACGACCCTCCTCTTTATGTTTGCTATTTCTTTTTTTCTAACCGGCAGAGAAAGCGAAATAGCACACAAAATAAGGAGGGTCGCGTCGATTCGCAATGGGGCGCGCAGTGCCGTTGTTGTGATTTTCCAATATGAAAAATGACTTTTATGTACAGTACTGTAGAAAAAAATTTGACTTTTTATGTACAGTACTGTAATCACTTTTCACAGAGACCGCTTTTTCAAGTTTAACTAAGTTTCTGTCAAAAGATAATCCAATAATTTGATTAGATAAGAAGCAACACATCGCTAAAACAGTAGATAGAATGAAATTGATGGGAGTCTGTATCAGAGAAAATGGGCTGGAAAATAAGGAGTTTTTGGTTTTCTGGACTCCTTCGAATGTCTAAAAGACCATTTATATTGATGTTCAAATAACTTGGAAACTTGGTTTTAAATTGTCCAGATGTTCAGATACCTAGGTATTCAGAGGCCCCGAACTCCTGATGTCCAGGTGTCCAGATGTTCAAATATCTTAATACCAGCGTCGCTAGCAATTCGAGCACAAAATGATCATTTATGCACAGAGAAAGTTTTCCAGAAAGCCCATAGCCACAAACAAACTAAAGGAAATTTGAATTAATCGGCTTTGACGAACAGCTTATGGTACTACAAAAAGACTTTACATCTCAAAGTTTTATTAATTTGCTGTAAATTTCAAGTGACATCAAATCGGAAGATTAAAATAAAAGAAGAAAATTTAGCTTCCAACATTTAGGAAAAAAAATTAAATGAAAATTAAGGGAAACACTGCGAAGGTGGAGGTTGAGCATTATATGACAAATTGCGAAGGATTGTGAATTAGGTGACGAGTTGGAGTATCCTGGAGGTGATTATCTCATGAAATTTCGAAAATTTGGAAAGCCAACCTTATTGTAGGAGTTCTCGGGTGTACATGAAAATCAAAAGTTAGTTTCCAACTTTGAATTCAAATCCAAATGTCGGAACATCGACATTGAGTTTTGCATAGGTCACAGTGCATTTTTCTCCATTTGCCATTTTGAAACTCCATTGATTCCGAACATGATCCGGCTTCATCATTTCTTCATTAGTGGCATTCATTCCTGCTAAAACAATTCCCGGATCCGCTTCACGTTCGAAGAAGATTATTAGTTGTTTCATGTTGAATGCTTCTTTCAAATCTTTCCAATCTCTCAAAAACAAATTGATTTGAAAATCAGTAAGAGTTATTTTGAAGAGACTGACTGATCTTGCTTCGATCGATTTCAAATGATCCATTTTAATCCATCTCCCATCAACAATGGCGACAGTTTTTGCTTTGAATGTAAAATTGATGTTAGAAGATTCGAAAGTGTCGGAATAATCTGTTGCTTCTATTTGAAAAACCAACGTATTCTCCGTTTTTACATTTTCCAACATCCAAACAAAATCACTAAAATTACACTCTCCCATAATTTCCAAGATGAAAGCGTCAGATAAAGTTTCATTGAACCAGTTGATCCAACCTCTATGAGTTTTGACTGCGACATCAGTCAAATCCATTTTAATGCGTTTGACCGGCAGCTCAAATAGTTCAATAAGAGCGTTGTAAAGCATTGCTCCGTGATTACAGTTTTTGCTCCAGTAAGTTGTCAGAGCGGCAGCGCCGTCTTCTGCTGGCGAAAACTCCGATGGAACCTGGTCAATGGTGTCAATTTTCATGAAGAAGACTTCCTTCGGGTGACGTTTTCTCGATTCCGAGTAGAATTGCTCAAAGAAATCTGGATTCAAACGGCGTTGGAAAGTGAAAAAGTTCTCTTTCTTTCCCATCACTATGTGCATTTCATGATTTTTGACCTTAACCAGGTTCTTGAAGATTCGTTTAGTTTTTGAAGACACACTGGTTAGTACGAATCTTTAAAAAAGATAGAGGTTAATTCAATAATTTTTGATTAAATTATAACTTACATGTCAATAAACCCCATCGACTCGAGAATGAGCTGGATAACAAGAATCGGTAGTCTGAACAACGGAATAGCCATTTCTGTAAAAGGAAAATTGTTAAAGGCATTTGTAACAAAAAGAAATAGTACGGAAAAATAATCAATGGACAGAGAGGTGGAAACATCACAGTGTGCGTTTGCGAGGATGAGGAAAGAATGAAAAAAGAGGTCGCCTCCAATGTTAGGAGAAGAGGGAAGATCTTATCTTGGACATCTGTTCTCATTAGAGCGCTCTTGCAATGCACTTGGCAAACATCGTTAATGACTGTAACAGATGTTTCATTTCCTTATCCAGAAAAATTTCAAATGAGCAAAACATAATTCTGTTGATTTTGATTGAGTTAAGTTTAACAACATTTTTGTAAAGTCCTTGTGGCACAGGAATCAATGAAGGAGTTTACAGTCTACTGTAGCTGTAGCTCTGTGTACAGGTGTTTCAATGTTTTTTTCTAGAAGAATTTCGTATAAGCACAAATGAAGAAACTCATATAAATAAGTCATAATCCTGTTGATTCTTATCGGATTGTTGTGAGGAGTATGCATTCAGATATATAAAATTTTGGTTTCTCACAACCATTAACAATGTTTGGCAAGATCATTGTGAGAGTGCTCTGATGAGAACAGATGTCCGAGATAAGATCTTTCCCTTCCACATCATTAGAAAGGGCCTCTTCATTCATTCCTTCCTCATTCTTGCAAAGGCACACTGTTTGTCGTCCACGTCTTTTTCATTGATTTTTTCATCGTACTCTTTCTTTTTGTTACAAATGCCCTTCAAACATTTTCCGTTTACAGAAATGGCTATTCCGTTGTTCAGACTACCCCTTCTCGTAATCAAACTCATTCTCGAATCGATGAGATTTTGTGAAATGTAAGTTATCATCTAATCAAAATTTGTTGAAATATTTTTTCATCAGGTTTGTCCTAACAAGTGCATCGTCGAAAACGAAGCAATATGTCAAAAGCCTGGTCAAGGTCAAAAATCACGAAATGCTCATAATCATGGAAAAGGGGGAGCTCTTATTCCAATTTCAACACATTTCCAATCCAGATTTCTGGGAACAAATTTACTCGGAATGGGGAAAAAGTCATCCAAAGAATGTCTTCTTTTTAAAAATTGGCACCATTGACCAGGTTCCATCGGAATTCTCGCCAGCAGAAAACGGCACTGCCGTCCTGACAATTTACTGGAACGAAAACATTAACCACGGAGCAATGCTATACAACGCTCTTATTGAACTATTCAAACTGCCGGTAAAATACATTCAAATGGATTTGACTGGTGTCGAAGTCAAAACTCAAAGAGGCTGGATCAAATTGTTTAATGAAACGCTATCTGCCGCTTCCCTCTTGGCAATTGTTGGAGAGTGCGATTATTCTGACTGCGTTTGGATAAGGGAGAACGTCAAAACAGAAAATGGATTAGCATTCAATATTACTTTGTGAATGAAACATCAATTTTTTGTTACAAGCACCCTGTTTTGTATAATTACGTGTAAACTTTAACCCTTGTTTACACTTTCACCTCTTTGACCTTTTCTGTTAAGATCTAAGGACAACTTAACTCTAAATTACTGAAGTAAATTCAGTTCCGTTTCTCTCTCTCTCTCTCTCTCTCTCTCTCTCTCTCTCTCTCTCTCTCTCTCTCTCTCTCTCTCTCTCTCTCTCTTATTCTCTCTCTCGACTCTTCTATTGGTCTGGAATAAAGCTTTGGTCTCTAACTCGTCTCCCTGTGCTACACCTACGAACACAACAACTTGCGATCAGGATGAGATTTGAACTCACGCGGGAAAATCCCAATGGATTAGCAAATTTCAAATCAAAAAGTAAAAAAGTCAAATTCAAAAAATCAAATTTCCGGAGGCGCTGGTATCAGCATATTTGTGGTTTAAGTACTGTATATTCGAGCATTTGGATATCCGAATATTTCAAGTTTGTGTCAAAAAAAGTTTCTAGAAACAAATTGGAAGGGCTCTGTTCAAAAACAGGAAAAACGCGGTGCCCAATAGCAAATCACTTTTGAAAACAACTTATTTTTTTCAAGGTTTGTTTGGATGTTTTCCAAATGTGAGAAGGTCTAAATATCGAAATGTACGAATATATTATTAAACTATGTTCCTGGCTCGCTAGATGTACAAATGCCTAGTTAATCCGAATGTCTTGTTCATATGAAATTCTTCTTGATAAAGCAATGCAATATCTGTTACAGTCATGAAGGATGATTGTCAAGGTCATTGCAAGAGCGCTCTAATGAGAACAGATATCCAAGATAAGATCTTCCCTTTTCTCTCAACATTGGACGCGACCTCTTCTTTCATTTTTTCCTCATCCTCGCAAACGCACACTTTGCGCCCTCCTCTCTGTTCATTGATTATTTCTCCGTATTATTTATTTTTGTTACAAATGCCCTTTAACCATTTTTTTTTTAGAAATGGCTATTCCGTTGTTCAGACTACCGATTCTTGTTATCCAGCTCATTCTCGAATCGATGGGGTTTATTGACATGTAAGTTATCATTTTATCTTTGTTTTTATCGAAACTACCTCCATCCTTTTTTTCTAGATTCGTCCTAACCAGTGCATCTTCAAAAACGAAGAAAATTGTCAAAAACCTGATTAGGGTCAGAAATCACGAAATGCTCATATTCCTGGAAAAGAAGGAACACTTCTTCAATTTCGAAAACATTTCCAATCCAGATTTATTTGAACAAATTTCTTCGGAATCGCGGAACCGCTACCCAAAGGATTTCTTCTATTTGAGAATTGGCACCTTTGACTATGTACCATCGGAATTTTCTTCAGCAACAAATGGCGTTCCCGCTTTGACAACTTACTGGTGCGATGACATTGATCACGAAAAAGTGCTCTACAACGCTTTTATTGAACTATTTAGACTGCCGGTCAAACAAATCTGCATGGATTTGAATGGAGTTGCATTTAGCACTTGTAAAAACTGGTTCAATGAAACGTCATTCGTCGCTTCCCTTCTGGTAATTGTGGGAAAGTGCAGATTTTCTAATTACGTCTGGATATTGGAAAATCTCAAAGCTAAGAATGGGTTAGCAATTAACGCAGAACCAAGAGATCATTCTTTTGGATCCTGCAACGTCAACTTTACATTCAAAGCAAAACTCATAAGCATCAGATATGGGGGATGGGTTAAATTGGATCATTTGAAATCGATCGAAGCAAGAATAGTCAGTCTTTCCAAAATAACTCTTACTGATTCTCAAATCAATTCGTTTTTGAGAGATTGGAAAGATTTGAGAGTAGCACTTAACATGAAAACACTGCTCATTTTTTTTGAACGTGAAGCGGACCCAGAGGTTGTCTTAGAGGGAACCAGTCGGTGGCGCCGCCTACGGCGGCTCACCTTCTTTTTGTTCGTCGCTGCGCTCCTCAATGGGGGGTTAATTTGCCATGCTTAAACTAATTTTTGAACATTGGGCAGTGATGCGCCCTAAGCCTCCTTCCTGTTCCAAAAATGTTGCTAATTTGAATTCCCGCCAGAAATTTCGAAATTTTGAATTCCCGCCAAAAATTTTGATAATTTGAAATCCCGCCAAAAAATTTTGATAATTTGAATTCCCTCCAAAAATTTAGAAAAGTCGAATTCTCGCCAAAAATTTTGAAAAGTCGAATTCCCGCCAAAATAATCAAATGTTTTGACGTTTCTGAAAGTTTCTAGAAGTTTCTAAAAACTCAGGAAATACCTAGAAGTTTCTGGAATGTTCTAGAAGTTTCTGGAACATTCTAGAAGTTTCTCGAACATTCTAGAAGTTTCTGAAAGTTCTGGAACATTCTAGAAGTTTCTCGAACATTCTAGAAGTTTCTGAAAGTTCTGGAACATTCTAGAAGTTTCTGGAAGCTCTGGAAGTTTCTAGAAGTTTCTAAAAATTCAGGAAATACCTAGAAGTTTCTGGAATGTTCTAGAAGTTTCTGGAAGTTCTGAAACATTCTAGAAGTTTCTGGAACATTCTAGAAGTTTCTGGAACATTCTAGAAGTTTCTGGAACATTCTAGAAGTTTCTCGAACATTCTAGAAGTTTCTGGAAGTTCTGGAACATTCTAAAAGTTTCTTGAAGCTCTGGAAGTTTCTTGAAGTTTCTGAAACATTCTGGAAGTTTCTGGAAGCTCTGGAAGTTTCTGGAAGTTCTGAAACATTCTAGAAGTTTCTGGAACATTCTAGAAGTTTCTGGAACATTCTAGAAGTTTCTGGAACATTCTAGAAGTTTCTGGAAGTTCTGGAACATTCTAAAAGTTTTTTGAAGCTCTGGAAGTTTCTAGAAGTTTCTGAAACATTCTGGAAGTTTCTGGAAGCTCTGGAAGTTTCTGGAAGTTCTGGAAGTTTCTAGAAGTTTCTGGAACATTCTAGAAGTTCCTGGAAGTTCTGGAAGTTTCTGGAAATTCAGGAAGTATCTAGAAGTTTCTGGAATTTTCTAGAATTTTCTGGAAGGTCTGAAACATTCTGGAAGTTCTGGAACATTCTAGAAGTTTCTGGAACATTCTAAAAGTTTCTGGAAAGAAGGAGAATGTTCTGGGAAGTTATCTATCTATCGCTTGCCCGTAGAGTTTTGGAGTACCGTAACTACCGTAATCCTACAGTAATCTTCACCATCTTTTGATGGTGTACTATTGAGGTCCCTTAGATAGTACATGCAAAAAATGGAACAATTCTGAGCACTCTGAACCGGTTTTTAGATTCGACTCGGAGCTCGAATTACTGTAGCTACCGTAATCCTACAGTAACCCAAGCTCCAAACGGTATAGAATTGAAGCGCTCGGGGACCCATGACTATGTGCCAAGTATGGTACCAAACGGTCGAAAGGCTCAGAAGTTATTCAGTGATAAGTGCTGGACAGACACACACACACACACACACACACAGACAGAGCTTGCCGCTTAGTATATAGAAGAGATGGATCTTACCAATGAAGATCTGATGAAGCCGCTCGATGCTCTGAATCAATGCAGTTTCAAATTTGCAAATGGAGAAAAATGCACTGTGATCTATGCAGAATACGCGGAAAATGCTCGGACATTTGGATTCGAATTTCAAGTTGGAAACTAATTTTTGATTTCCATGTACACCCGAGAACCCCTACAATGAGGTTGATTTCCAAAATGTTCAATTTTATGTGAAATAATGACTTCCAGGATCCTTCAATTCATCACTTAATTTACCGTCCACCGCAATTCGTCGTTTAATGCCCACCGTCGACCCTCGCAGTGCTTCTCATCATTTTCCTTATATTTTTTTTGTTGTTTTCTGAATGTTGGGCACTAATTTCTCCTCTTTTTTTAAGTCTTTTGATTTGATGATCAGTTCTTTCCTGTATTTTCTTTCTAATTTCTTTTCGTTTTTCGAAACAAGTGTTTCCTCTTTTTTATTCTTCGATTCGATTTCATGTTACATTCACAGCAAGTCAAAAAACCTAATTAACAATGATGAAAAATCTCTGAAATCACTGTCAGTAATTTTGAAGATTTTCTATTTTTTTGTGGTAATGAAATATCACTCAAGAAAATGGAAATGTCATCGTTTATCATGACGTTGTAATTTACCTTCTTTTAAAAAATGTAAAACAAAGAAAAAAGTAAAATAAGAATATGTTCATTCCAATTGTGAAAAAATATCCAAACAGAAAAACAGAGATGATTACAAATTTTCTTGCCCTTGATGAAATGATGGGACTTGCTTAACGTTCTCTTTTTGGTGTGCTCAACTTCCCAAGCACCACGAATCCTCTATCCATCATATACAGCTGCTGAATATTGAGGGGGCCCCTGAAAACAAAAAAAGTATTGTTTTAAAAAGGAAAGGGCTCTTCAGTATTACCTTTCTATCCTCGATTTGCGGAAGTTTGTGTTTAGGGCCATCCGGGTTGAAAAAGCACTGCGGGAAGAATTCTGAAAAAAATTTGTACTGGAAAATAATTTCTTTTCACTTTTGTGAACTCACTGCAATATATGTTCGAGAAAGTTCCGTTGTTTATGGTTGCTGTAGCAGCTTGAGCAACAATTGGTACAGCTTCTTGAAAGTCCATCACTTGTTGTAGGATAAGTAATATCTAGAAAACAGTTTTTTTTTGGACTGGAAGAAATTCAGAGAAAATGCTCACCTTTTTTGAGTTATAAAAAGTGGGAATAATCTTGGAGGCGCTCCAAGCATAAAAGCAGAAGGTAGACCAAAAATTTAAAAAGAATATATAGAACAGGCGACCATTGTACACTCGATAGTCAAGGAGAAAGAATGAAATACGATTGGAGAAGAAACTGATAAAGGAGGGGAGGGGGTTAGCGAAACAGACCCAGGGAAGCGGAGTAGTAACACGGCCAGATACAGCCTGATACACCGTTTTTCAAAGAGGCACACACAAGCGGAAGACTAGTTTTTTTATGATCAAAGACTTTTTGGAATAACTAAGAAAAGTGGGTTCGTTACTGAGAGACGCAGGAAAGTAATGTGTGTTTGTGTGCTTGCCTCTTCGACAAGCGGTACGCCGTACCAAGCCGTTTTGTCACTTTCCTTATCTGTGCCTCTCTGACTGACCCCTCCCCCTTTTTAGCCATCTTTAGTCAAGCCTAAACCCCGCCTTCCACTCTAATATAGCGCGATTGCATACCTCACAGGTCTGCAAATTGTGGATATCTACTACTTTATCGTTAGGAGTATTCTCAGATTATCAACAACTGAACAGTGTACCATGACAATTTGCAAATTGGAAAAAAAATATTGTGAGAGGAAAAGAGCAAACTTTGTTGGAGAGACGCAGATAGGGAAAGCTATAGAACAACGTACGTCGTGGTGCTTGTCAGAGAGGCTAAGATAGAAGCGGGAAACCAGCAGAATTCCAGGAAAGGTCATAGACAAATAGACTAAAAAAGATCTAGTCAGTGTGGCCAAGAAGTTGACGAAAAGAAAACGATGACGGAGCTGAGCAGAGGGACACCTAACCCATTTTTAGGTACAAAAAATGTTCTATGGAGTGATCAGCTTTACTGAAAACAAAGTTCATATTGACACAATTTTATTTTTCAAAAACTAAAAAAAACACTTGAAGTTAAAAAAAATTCCGATTCTCTGATTTCTTCGTCTTCGCCAACCGTGCAGCATTATCCCAAACGAATTTACGTTCATCCGAGTTTGTCTCCTTGAACTCTTTTTTCTCCAGGAAATCCAGCGAGAAATCCACAATCTTCATTTTAATGTTGCTGTAGGTGGGGAGCACTTCCAATCCTTTCAATAAATTTCTGCAGGAAGTCTGGCTCTCGAAATTTACTGGAAGATATTGCTGGACACTGGTGAGTGGGCCTTCTAAGAAGAAGTTGGATTTGCAGTCTGGAAATATAAATTGGAACAGCTTCTACTGAAAAGAAGCTTACGATCCAGACAAATGAATGGGACTCCCTCCTCATCATTTTCTCCTTCTCCCACTTTAACAGATGCTTTGATCCCGACCTTCACCAAGTCACTCATTTTGAAATTCTACTTCTCGGTTGTTCAGAACTTTTGTTCAGAACAATGAGTGACTCCTTCATCCAAACTTTCTTCATGAATCTCGTCCAACTGGTAGAACTGGTAGAACCAACTGGTAGCCTCAAAATCCATCGAAGCAGAATATATAAATAAGGATAAAAAGTTAAAAATAATAGAAACAATTGAGGAAGTCCATTATACACGCGATAGACAGAAAGAATGAATAAAATAAGAGCGGGGAGAGCGAGTGAAAGGGAAGAAGGAGTCAGTCAAAGAGACTCAGGCAGGAAAAGTCATGATTCGAACTGATACGGGAAGCCGCTCAACAAATATACACACACAAACAAAAGATCAGCCTCCAGAGCGATTCAGTCAGAGAGAAGTAGATAAAAGACGCTATGAAACGTCCTGGTACCAGTGTCGCTTGACAAATAGACACACAGACGAGAGACCAGTCTCCGTATCATCAAAAGCTCGTTGGAATAGTCATAAACATATGAAAGGAAATCGAAAAGACACAAAGACGTACTTCAACTCGTGTCAGGCACATCACAATACGTGTTTGAAAGCCAAAATGTTCACTCACCTGGTGTTATACTGTTTGATGAATGACAACCGAAATGTTTAGAAAGAACTTTCGAAAATTGAAGATAAACTTGAATGGTTTTGAAAGAAAAGGAAGAAAACAAAACCAATAAGCAGAATAGTATTGTTTCTTCTAATATATTAATTTTTTTAATTAACTGAGTCTCAGCTCATTGTGTTATTCAGACCATTCTGAACAGATTCATAATGATAATTTTTCCAGATTGTTAGATTTCAGCCATTTTCAGAAAAGCTAAAACGAGCGTAAAATGCGCCGAGAGAGCATGAAGAAAAGAGATTTAGACGGACAGAGGAGAACCGGAACGTTAAAAACGGGTATAACGCGGTTCAAAGTGGAGACATCAAAAAGTTTTCAACTAATGAAGTAGTCAAAATTGAGTTTTGCGCATTTTACCAGTTGGAAACTTTTTGATAGATTTACTTGCAACTGAGTTATGACAGTTTAAAATCTTGACTAGGATATTAATGATGATGAGAATCACCGTGGCTTCGAAAACAGTTTCAATTGGTTTTTGTACTGATGATACGCATTGGTGATAATACTTTGGCTGAAACTTTATTTTCTGTATGAGTAATAGGATGTAGTGACACGAAGAAACACATCGCCCAGCGTTTCATGAGTGTGATTGTTGAAATTCCATGAAATCAAAAGAAATGTTATCAAAAGAAAACATTTTTTCACAAAAAAGAATATTGAAAAATTAAATGACGCTTAATTTTCAACTGAGAACTCAAAAATTGTGAGGTAATGTCCATGTTCATTCCAAGTGTCCATTATGTAAACAGTTCCTATTTTTCCATTGGTTACATTACGGATGTTGAGCGGTCCCGCTGTCAGAACTGTGTCCTCGCCGTCAATTTCTCTGAAAAATCACATAATGAAAAATAGAAACGAGAAAGCATCGATTTACTTACATCTGATCTGCACTCAGCTCAAAAGGAATTTTCCTTAAAATGTTCGGAAGCGTCAAAGAAGCTTTAGTCTCGAGACGGAAGTTTTTCAGTCTGGGGAAAAAACCGGCTTTCCAACGTCTCAAATAACTATTCAAGTTCTTATTTTGGAGGGCATTGTTATTATAACAATGCTGGAAGATGCCAATGGATTCACAATTCAATTCAATCAACTTTTGAAAGGAAATGTTATCTCCATCTTCAATCATCAAGTTTTGAAGCTTGAATTTCGATGCATCACAATTCAAAACATTTGAGCTCAAGCTCAGATTTTGAACCTTCTGAAGATGATTCAAGACACGAGCGGAGTTTTTCTCAGAAAGATTCACTAGTCCTACTGAACATTGTGGAATTGCATCTTGATTATAAAGAACGGTCTCCAACAAATCCAAATATAATTTCTCTTCTGATGGATTATACACAAGATTTGTTATTGGAGCTCCAAATAGTTCACTAATGTGATTATAAAACATTTGGATGGCTTTATCATCGTCTTGCCAATATGTTTTAAATCCGTACTTGTAATCATCGAGAAAGTATTTGGTGTTTTTGAAGGTTTTCTCACAGCTTGGAACTGTTCTCATCCAGTTTTTATCATTGACATGAATATTGAATTTTTCATGACCAGTGGTCACTGTAATTTTATGGACACTCGGATATATGGCCATGCCGATGATCATATTGTTATTATCACAATATCTCATGTGCTTCAGCAGCGTTTTCATAATTCTGAGTGACCGGCTCGATGTCATGGACAGCAGAACTCTGAAATAAAGTATATTTGAGCTTGCAATAAAAATGTTTTTACACTTGATATCTAGTTTCACAATATTTCAAAAAGTATGCCGAACAAATTGAAGTCAAAGTGGACAACAGCATACATTAAAAATGGAAGGCGCCTTAGTATATCAAATCTATTCTGGTTTGAACAGCATTTTTTGTTTCATTTAGGGCAGTTCGCAATTAATTTTGAGGTTCAAACCAAACTACTTATTGCAAGCATCTAGACCTGAAGCTCGGGAGTCTGAGTGGCCGAATCAAGAAAATCGATTTTTCCAACTTCTTATCTAAAGTTTTTTTTTTCAAATTATTGTAGAAATCTATTTTGTTCCTAATTGTTAAACATCAGAAAAAAAAATTGTAAAAGATCGAAAACCAAAAAAATGTTGTTATACTGCTTTTTGACGCGAACAAATCTAAATGGAAAAAAATTCAATTTCAACCAAGATATAATTTCAAACGCAGGAAAAGCCTCACTATTTTTGGCTACTGAATATTAAAATCAACTTACATTTCTTTCAAACTGTAACTTTTGACAATTTCAATCAGCGGGAGAAGTGGCAACTCGAAGAGTGGAAACATAGTTTGTGAGGCGAGAGATGACGATAGAAATCGATCAATAAATAGCAAGTTTGGAGGGTATGCCTGAAGGGGAGAGGAAAGAAGGAAGACGACCGCTCAGCTCGAGGCAAACGATGTCGAATGAAGAATCATCTAGCCGTGTCTTTGCATGGAGTCTGGGGGCGAAGCGATCTTATCTCTCATCTCTGCGACTCTTGATTTTGCGTGATCTCTGAGAACACCTGTCTCCTTCGTCATTTTTCTTGCTGGACATAGATAATTTCTGCGTCTCCGCACTCTCTGTGGCAAACACAGAGGAAGATTTTTCTGTTAATGTAATTTCAAGTTCTGATATTAGAATGTTAAATAGAGTCAAAACTCATGAAAATATAGAAAATGCAAAAAGTTATAGGTGGACCCCGAAGAGAGGTTACAATTCATCATTTTCAGAGTATTACTGACCAATGTTATTCAAGTTCCGAACAATGTTATTCATTGCCTATAATTCAAAGGTATATTGTCCAGCAAAAGTTCACTTTTCAAAAAGGATTTTACTCATTTTCTCCGTTAATAATCGATCGTCTGATGTGCGAACTGGACCCCCTCCAGTTATCCCTGTTGACCCCCCTTCGCCTGTTGTTCTTTTCATGATCATAAAATTATTCGTATTTGAGATGAATACGAACTCAACCACTCAAAAATGGTTATCTTCTGCCCAGACACTGGGTCATTCATTGCTTGGTTGTTGTGTGCACTGAACATTATATAACGGAGGAATTTTTAAATTTTTTCCAAAACATTTCTAACTAAAATAAGTCGGTTTAGGAGCGTTTCAAGCTTTTTACTATTGTTTCTGACGTCATTCAGGAGAAGTAAAATTATTGGAAGAACAATTCATTACGTGTGTCTATTTTCAGGAATGGAATCAATTAGAATTACTATCGAATCTTCTGAAAACTACAACAAACAAATGCGGAACATTGTTAAATTTTAAAAATATAATTCCATCAGAGACCGAAAATTGTTTTTACTATAAAAAGTTTCTGCGAGGAATTCCGTTTAATCGTGGGAACTCAAAATCTGAAGGCATCGAAGACTTGCTCTGAAATATAGACAAGCTAATGGAATGAAGTTCTGAACAACTTGAAAAATCGGAAAATCCTTGAACTTCATTTTCCCTCTCTTCTGATAAAAGTAATTCCTGCTGCCAGAGTTAAAAATTCTCTATAACCATCCAAACCCATCTGAAGGCATCGAGAGGATAGGGACCAGTGCACACAACAACCAAACGATGAATGACCCAGTCTGTGACCAAGAGATAACCATCTTCAAGTAGTTGGGTGGGTATTTACCTCGAATAAAAACAATTTTATTATCAAAAGAAGAGCAACAGAGAAAGAGAGGTCAACTTAGATAACGGGAGAGGTTCAGTGCGCACATCAGATGATCGATTATTAACGAAGGAAATAAATAAAGTCTTTCTAGAAAGTGAATACTTGCTGGGTAATATAACATTGAATTATAAACAAAAAATAGCATTATTTGGAACTTGAATAACATCGACCAGTGCAACTCTGCAAATGATAAATGATAAGTCGGAAATAACTTGGTAAAGCCTCTTTTCGGGGTTCACTTTTGATTTCTTGCTGTCTCTAAAGTGTTATTAGTTTTGACTTTATTTCACATTCCAATTACCAATATTGAAATCACATTACCAGAAAAAAATAACCCTCTATGTTTGCCACGAATAGTGCAGAGACGCAGATATTATCTATGTCAAGCAAAAAAGATGACGAAGGAGTCAAACTCGAGTGACCTAGAGATGAGAGATAAGATCGCTCCGCCCACAGACTCCATGCAAAGACACAGGTCTGATGACTCTTCATTCGACATCGTTTGCCTCGAGCTGTGCGGTCGTCTTCCTGCCCTCCTATCCCCTTCAGTTATACTCTCCAAACCTGCTATTTATTCATCGATTTCTATCGTCATATCCCACTCCATAAACGATGTCTCCACTCTTCAAGTTGCCACTTCTTCCGCTAATTGAAATTTTCAAAAGTTGCAAATTGAAGGAAATGTAAGTTGAATTTTAATTTTTAGTAGTGGAAAATAATGAAGGGACTCTGCATATCAAATCATAATCCGTTTAAAAAATGAAATTTTTGCTTCATTCAGAGTAGTTCGCGCCAAAAATCAGTACAACAATATTTTTTAGCCACTCAGGCTCCCGATCTTCAAGTCTAGATGCTTGTGATAAGAAATTTTGTTTGAACAACAAAAATAAATGCGAACCGCTGTGAATGAATCAAAAAATTCAGTATTCTTTTGCGTTTTCCATTTCTAGCTAATGAATTTTGTTGCCCACTCTGATTTCAAGTTGTTCGCAATACTTTGTGAAGTTTTGTGAAACTGGATGTCAAGTGTGAAAACATTTGGCTTGGTTTTCCTAAGACCGGCCGTAAAAACTAAAACCGGCCGAATTATCAACGGCCGAAAATAGCACCGGCCGGTGAAATTTTCAGGACTCCCAAAAATTATCACCGGCCGAAATAAGACCGGCCAAAATTAAAGCCGGCCGAGGAGCAATGACCCTTATCACCGGCCGAACACCAAAATAAGACCGGCCTAAATCTGTGAAAGGGCCGTCCAAGAATTGAAAAATTAATACCCGGAATCCCAAATTCGCATAATTAATGAATTGTTTTTCTGCTCTGAAAGCTTTTTTGTTGTGTTTCCTAAGCCTATGTTAATGATGACGTATTAGGGTGGTAAGAAAGTTCCCGCAAATCCGGGATTTTTCGCAGTAGAACAGTTTTTTGAATCTAGTTGTTTTCTTGTTAGGTGCCTACTTGCTAAGCATAATCACCATCAAAATATCATTTGTATTGGTCACCTGCCTCAAAAGATACAGTAAATTATAGGTGTCTTGGTCGGACCCTGTTTTTCGGAAAACCACTGTTCCCAACAAGGTTTTCTCAACTTTTTCAATCCAAAATACTCATATGAGGATGTGTACTACTTCTTTATAATATCATGACCAGACACCCACTCTCCGCCGATATTCATATTTTAGACCAGCCAACCTTAGGCTGTTCAGAATTCTTTAATCGGCGTGATAAAAATTAGCACTGTGCGGATTATTTCCACGCGAAGAGGGACCAACAAATTTCAGAAGAAGGTTTGATGAAAAAGTCGAAATTAAAGGAATTTCAGTTTTTGGCGAAATTTCAAGCCATTTTTGAATTTTCTCAATAATGACAGAAAGTGGGTGTCTGGTCATGATTTTTCAAAGGTGTGGTACGCATCCCCATATGAGTATTTCGGATTAAAAAAGTTGAGAAAACCTTGTTGGGAACAGTGGTTTTCCGAAAGACAGGGTCCGACCGATACTTTTATAACTGACTGTGTCTTTTGGGGCAGGTGACCAATACAAATGATATTCTGGTGGTGATCTTCCCTAGCTAGTAGGTACCTATCAAAGAAAAAAACCGGATTCAAAAAACTGTTCTACTGCGAAAAATCCCGGATTTGCGGAAACTTTCTTACCACCCTAATAATTAGATCAATATTCGTAGCGTAAAACACCACTATTAGAACAGGCTTAGAAAACTAACGGCCCATTTGAAGCGAAAATTCAAAACATTCAAAAAAAGACCACAATTCTTGGCCGATCGATTCACAGATTTGGGCCGGTCTTATTTTCGAGCTCGGCCGGTGATAAAGGTCTTCTCTCTTCGGCCGGCTTTAATTTCGGCCGGTGATAATTTTTGGGGGCCCTAAGAAATTTCATCGGCCGGTGATATTTCGGCCGGTCTTAATTTTTTTGGCCGGTGTTAGGAAAACCAAGCCAAATATTTAAATAGCAAGCTCAAAATTGCATTATTTCAGTGTATTGCTGTCCATGACATCGGCCCGGTCACTCAGGATCATGAAAAATCTTTTGAAACACATGAGATATTGTGATAATATTGTCGTCGACATGTCCATATATCCAAGTGTTCATAAAATCACAGTCACCACGAATCATGAACAATGCCATATTCATGTAAATAATGAAAAATGGATGAGAGAAGCACCAAGCAGTGAGAAAATCTTCAAAAACTGCAAGTATTTTCTCAGTGACTACTTTTACGGATTAAAAACATACTGGCAAGAAGAAGATACTGCCATCCAAATGGTTTATAATCATATTTTGGATCTTTTCGGCACACCAGTAACTAATCTTCTATATAATCCATCAGAAGAGAAGTTATATTTGGAATTGTTGGAGACCACTCTCAATAATCAAGATGTAATTCCGAAATGTTCAGTAGGACTAGTCTACCTTTCTGAAAAAAGTACTGCCCGTGTCCTGAATCATCTTCAGAAAGTTCGAGAATTGAACCTGAGCTCAAGCTTTTTGAAATGTGCTGCATCGAAATTCAAGCTTCAAAACTTGGTGATTGAAGATGGATATGACATCTCCTTCCAAAAATTGATTGAACTGAACTGTCAATCCATTAGCATCCACAAGCATCGTTATCAAAACAATGCCCTCCAAATTAAAGATTTGAATAGTTATTTGAGACGTTGGGCAGCCGGTTTCTTCCCCAGACTGAAAAACTTCCGTCTGGAGACTCCAGCCCCTTTGTTTCTTTCGAAAATTTTGAAAAGAATTCATTTCGAACCGAGTGCAGACCAAATGTAAGTAGATCAATTTTTTTGTTCCTATTTTTCATCATGAATTGCTTCAGGGAAATGGACGACGAGGACACAGTTCTGACAGCAGGACCTTTCAATATTCGGAGAGTAGCCGATGGAAAAGTTGCAACTGTATACACAATGGACACTTGGAATAAAAATGGACATGAAGTCACAATTTTTGAGCTCTCAGTTAAAAATTGAGCGTGATCCAATTCTTAAAAATAGTTTTTGTAGAAAAAATTTTTTTCGAATAAACTTTTTTCGATTTAATGAAGTTTTTAACAGTGACACATATGAAACGCTGGACTATGTTTACCTACTGGTAAAAGGTTTCGAAGCGCAGTTTGAATGAACGACTCATTTGAAGGCTTCTTAAATTAATCAAACTCATACACAACTATTATTACATTTTTTCGTTCAGAACATTTTCAGTTCATTCATCTTTCTGGAAAACTAATAGATATCAAATCAAATACAACAAGATGAAGTATCGAAGGCTTTCTGAACATCAGAACTAATCCAACAAAAACATAAGAAAATACTCCAAGGTGGATCCGGACCCCAAACCTTCAGAACGAAAGAAAAACTTTTGCCAGTTTACACGACGGCGATCACGGAGAAAATTGAGGCGAAGGAGTCGAGGGGAGTTGACATCTATTTGTTTTTCAGAAGGAAGAATAAACTGAAAACGTGCTGAACTGGAATAATCTAATATTAGTTGATTACATGTAAGATTAACTTCGGAAACCTCGCTCTCTCTTTGAACTTGGTTCAATAAAAAATGTTGATCGTTTTCAAAACCCATTATATTGTTACAACAAACATTTATTTCTTCGTTGAAATTTTGGAACAAAAAAAATAAATTGAATGACCAGTCGGTATGGTTTTGCCACCACGAAAAAATGAAGATGATGAAAAAGAAAATATCATTATCGAAAAATTTGAACAAAACACGTATTTTATTAAAGGGAACGAGTCTTCTTGCTCCTACTATATTATTCATCTTGTGCCGAAGCGTCTATTTTTTATTTCGTCATCTGAAAATAAAAACAAATACTATTTGATAAAAATCCTGTAACTTGATTGAAAATTCCAGAATCCAAGTGATATCAATTGGTCATGTTTGGAAAAAAACTCACCCATTGGTTCGATTTTTGTGATCTCCCAGTTATGTGCCATCAAGATTAATTATCTGAAGTCTCGGCTACTCAAACACCATCTCCTTTTTTCAGTTTTCCAAAAATTATATTGATACTCCGCTTGCTAATTTTTGATTCGTATTTGTTTTGTCTGAAAAATTTAATTTTCGGAAATCAAGAAATTTATAGATTTCATGGTCTTGAATCTTTGTAAGCATATTTCAGAACTCACCCAATTTATCTTTCTTCAAAGTGGTTGTTGATAATATCCAAAAATATAAACTTAAAAAATCGAAAAAATCAAATAAAGAGGTAAAGAGGCCCTAAAATCCGAGGAGCCAAGAATACATGTGGTTAATTCCACATTCACTGAATGGAGAGTCGTCCGGAAATTGAAAGAAGGGGGAGAAAGTAGGTCACGGGCGCTCAAGCATTAGAAAATTGAAAGCTTTGAGTGACAGGTGCAAGCCCTGCCAGTCGCACTTTGATTTATGAGTCCGAGGAGGCCACTTCCCCCCCTTTTTCGTTCATCCCGTTTTTGATTGAAGTCTAAAGTGTTTTTCTTCCGAAATTTTCACATTATCGTTTGATCTTCGGGATTGCCTAGATTCTAAAACTTCTAACCATGAAATTTTTGGTTCCACAATATTCCACTTCTTCGATACTCACACGGCGAGTATTAAACTTTGTGTCTGTGCTATGCGATGTTTGATAAATGTGTTAGAAAAAATGTACCCATATGAATAGTTTTTGGAAAAGTCCCCAGCATACGAAATTTCTGGATAATATAAAAGTTTGTGAGGGTGACGTCATTTCATTATGATGGGCTAGACAATCTTCATCCATGAATCACTTGTCGTCGTTGTTTTCCTATCTCCCTGATTAGTCACTTTTCCCCCAAACAGTTAGTCAGCGGGAAAGTGTTTTTCCATTCCTACACTCTTAATTTGTTTATTATGATTCAGACTCATTGATGATTGATCACTGACTGTTCCTTAGAATATTCGAGAGACAAGGGGCGTGTTTTTTGAGTCTTATTTTCTCTGCGTCTTCTTTCCCCCTTCTTTTCTGTCCTCTCATTGTCATCATTTTCATTTCATCAACTATTCACACCAGTGATAATCTGATTTCTCCACGCACCTTTGGATTTGGTGCTCTTTCCCTTTGATTATTCTAAAGTTTCTTGTTCCCGAACCGTTTTAATAAGTTGAAAATCAGGTAATTTATTTTTTTTTGTAATTTTAGAATTTTGTCAATTTCTACCGGAAATTTCAGAACTAATGTTTCAAACTTTTGCCACTTCCCCGCTTCTTTGTCCTGCTTCTCCTCATCCCACTGGCCAGCGGCGCCAACGAATATCGTAAGGTCTACAGCTGTAAGTTTCCATGCTCATAATCATTCAAGATCAATAATCTCTTTTCAGTCGTCTGCCAAAACCCAATCATTGCATACATCACTGCCGTAGCATGCGTTCTGCTCTGCTTGGTTCTTCTCTACCTCATCTACTGCGTGCCAGTCAAATGTAAGAGGGTCCCCAAGGTAACAAAGAAAGAGCGCAAGGACAACGGCCACATCGAGATGCAGACTCTGAGTAGCAATATCATCTAAGATTTTCTTCATTTCGTATTCTTTTTTGTCTTCATTTTCTCTATTTGTATTCTTATTTGTAATTGTGAAGTTTCTTCTGTATAACTGCCATTGCTTTGACCCCAGCTTTTTAAATGAACAAATATATTCCCTCACCAATGTAATAACCTTGTAATGGGAACATTTTCTCAGTTTCATGAAACTGAGAATTAATGGGTTACGCTTTAGCAATAATAATACTTGAGCATAATGAACCGTAATGACTGAAACATTTTCGAGAATTGATAGCAAAAAACTGAAAAACAGCCGATAGACTTCCTCTGTTTTTCTTCAAACTTTCGTGTTTTATCCATTTCATATTTCTATCGCCTCGTCAAAATTTCAATCCAACTATTCCATAGCAGTGATTTTCATGATTTCACTGGAAATCATTGTTTTTCCTTCTTACCAGTTTTTTTTCATTCTTCTGATTCATTCTTCTCAAACTTTTTCTTAAAACTTTTATTCAGTTTCAGAATATTCCAGTTCTCCGGTATTGCTAGGGCTGGTGAAAAAAACTGGTAGCTGTTTTCTGAAGTATTTTTTCTGCGTGGGTGACGAATCCTCAATAATAGATTAGGCAGTTTCCATCCATGAATCACTAGTCGTCGTTGTTTTCCTATCTCCCCGATTAGTCACTTTTCCCCCAACAGTCAGTCAACTGAAAAGTGTTTTTTTATTCCTACACTCTTGATTTGTTTATTATGATTCAGACTCATTGATGATTGATCACTGACTGTTCCTTAGAATATTCGAGAGACAAGGGGGCGTGTTTTTTGAGTGTTATTTTCTCTGCGTCTCCTTTCCCCGCCCCCCTGTTTTCTGTCCTCTCATTGTCATCATTTTCATTTCATCGACTATTCACACCAGTGATAGTATGATATTTAGCTTTTTGGACCTTTGGATTTGGTTCTCTTCCTCCTGATTATTCAAAAGTTTCTTGTTCCCGAATTATAAAATTAGGTAGGTTCTTTTTTGTAATTATCCAAATGATCTTTATCAATTTCTACCGGAAATTTCAGAATTGCGAAATTTTCAAGTTGTCCACAGCAACTCCAATTCCTCGTTTTCTGCCAAATACATCCGTGCTCCGTACCATGGTAAGATACAAAAAAAAGTTCAATAGTTGAGCATGTCTATAGAAAAAGAATTTCAAAATATATTAGATTCAGGTAACTTTATCAAAAATGTATTCAAATCAAAAAAAACTAAATCATTTTTGTATTGACGGTGTGGACAAGCTAGTATCAAAACTCTATATTCATGTTCTACAGTGATGGAGTTAATTCTAATTTTTTTTTCAGTCCAAAGGCTATCAAGGCTATCATGTGCACGCCGGATCAGACGAGAATGCTAATGCTGCAACATTTTTAATTTTTTCTAGTTTCCCGTGAAAAATGAATTATTTAGATATATGAATCAGGTTTTTGCACTCACTAATTATCAAGATTATGTTGAACTTTAGTTTTTTGGATTACTTTCCAAATAGTCACAACATTGAGAGAGAGAGAGAGAGAGAGAGAGAGAGAGAAAGAGAGAGAGAGAGAGAAAGAGAAAAATACCAACATCTGTGAGAGGGAACAACTTTTAAAAAATGAACCAGGCAATTATCTTCCATGAGTCATCAGAAGTATGTTCGATTTATTTTCTGGTTGTTTTTTTCGACCATTTTTTCAATTAATCAGCGGAAAAGCGTCTCTCTATTCCTACACTCTCAATTTGTTTGTTTTGATTCAGACTCATTATTTTTGGCCTATTTCTTACCCAGTGTTCGAGAAAAATAGGGCGTGTTTTTGGTGTGTGACTCTTTCTGCATCTTCCTCTCTTTCTTTCCCGTCACACATTGCTATCATTTTCATTTCATCGACTATTCACAACCGTGATAGTCTGATGTCTTTATGTACCTTTGGATTTGGTGCTCACCCTTCTGATTTTTTTGATTTTTTTTGTTTCCGAATAATAAAAATAGGTAAGATACTTTTGGTGATTGTCCAAGCAATCAATCTTTATAGGAAAAATATGCAAAATAAAACAGATCGTCATTCGTTCCTCATTGATGCTGCGTGCCAAATCCACCGACCTGTTAAAGAGCACGATGCAAGCACGGAGTTTTCTAAGAAGTTCTCAACTGGGTTTCTCAACTGTCTGCTACCACCACATAATTTCATTTTTTTCCTTGAAAGATGAAAGACATAAAAACTACATTTGTTCCGTCAAAGCTGAAATAACTTCAATAGAGATGTTTTTTTCTGCACAACCATCAACGTCATTTTCCTCGTTTTCTCACTAGTTGTAGTAATGAATACTTATTAAAAATTAAGGCACATACGTATAAACACAGCAAATAGAGCATACATGCACTCATTCCAACTGTTATCGTCAGGAGAACACGATGTAAGAGATGAACTTGATCTCAATTGAAAGGTCTGGAACGCAAAACAAGCCGAAAGGGTAGTTTTCCCGAAGAAACCCAAAATGTGCTCAAAATTGTCAGAATTAGTTATACTTTTTCTCGAATCTCAGCCACAATGCTGCTTATTTCAAAGATTTTTTATTGCCTGAATGCGCCTGAATGCTTATTGCTCATTATTTGAAACCAGCTAACAGTAATTTGAAAAAATATAATTTTTTGAAAATGATCATTCGCATTTTTAAAGAATTTTTATAACAGTTATCGATAATTTAATGTCATTTCGAACCGTCTTTTCTGCTTCTGTCTGCGGTGATCATTATCAAGGTAGAGCAGTTTGTGTCGTCTTGCTCTTCGTCTTGAAGTTCTTCACATCAACAGCATTAAAGATTACGTCCTTGGTTAAAGTTTTAGGAACACTCTCAGAGTTTGCTGGGTGAAGTCGGAGACCTGAAATTAAAAAGGAATTAATAAATAGTCATCCAGACAAACCGACAAACATACCTTAACTAACTTCCTGAGACTGGTCGTTGCTGTGTTCAACAATAACTTCGTGTCCAGACATGTTTAGAGAATCTCCAGTCTTGCGGAATTGTCCCAAATGATAGTTGCAATTCGAGAATACTCTTGGAGTTCGCTCGGTGGAGTCGGAGACCTGAAATCAAAAGGAATTGATAGAGACATCCAGACAAATCGGCAAACATACCTTAACTAACTCCTCGAGATTGATCGTTGCTGAGTTCAACAATAAATCCGTTTCTCCTTTCAAAATGTCCCAAATAATTGTTGCAGTTCGGGAACACTCTCAGAGATTGCTCGGTGAAGTCGGAGACCTGAAACCAAAAAACATTAATAACGACATCCAGACAAACCGACAGACATACCTTAACTAACTCCTCGAGTTGTGCAGGTTGCGTCTTATTGCTCTTCGTCTTGAAGTTCTTCACATCAACAACATCGAAGATTGGTTACTCCCCTGACAATGACTCCTGCATCGGCGTTGTACAGTTTCTGGAAAAAAAAAGTTGATTTCAAGTGCGCTCAAACGCTAAACATTTTTTGGCCAGCTTTGACTTTTGGCAAAAAAAGATGCATTGCAATCAGTTCATCAAGGAGTTTTGAATGAGCTCAATCATGACTAGGTTTGGAAAAAAATTTTAAAAGCAATTTTCGGGTCCTGTTACAAAGTCTACTACCGTACTTCGGCTAGTTTTGGTTTCAGGGTCGCGTAAAAGGGCAAATTTTAATAATCTTTTAGAGGCGGTGTCGAATGAGTATAATCATGACAAGGTTTGAAAAAATTACGGGTCACTGTAGCAAATGTTTCTGATGGGACCTATCTCGGAATCGAGAGCCTCCAAGTCGCACGTTCACTTACACTTCTTCCAATCTCCAGTCTTGCAGAATTGTCCCAAATGGTTGTTGCAGTTCGGGAATACTCTCGGAGTTTGCTCGGTGAAGTCGGAGACCTAGAAACAAAATAAATTAATAGAAACATCCAAACAAACCGACAAACATACCTTAACTAACATCCTGAGACTGGCCGTTGCTGAGTTCAACAATAACTCCGTGTCCAGACATGTTTAGAGAATCTCCAGTCTTGCAGAATTGTCCCAAATGATTGTTGCAATTCTGGAATACTCTCAGAGTTTGCCCGGTGAAGTCGGAGACCTGAAATCAAGAGAAATTGATAGAGACATCCAAACATACCGACAGACATACCTTAACTAACTCACGATTGCTCGTTGCTGAGTTCAACAATAACTCCGTGTCCAGACATGTTTAGAACCGCGCCTTTGGCGCTTCAGCACTTTTGCGCTCACTATTCCAGGAAGAGGTCACGATACTTGTCTGAATTTGCGAACTTTTAGATGACGAGAATGACAAAAAACAAATTAAAGAGTCTTTTTATACACAACCTTCACGTCATTCTTTGTATATGAATGATTGGCCAGGGTGAGGTAAAGGAAACGTTGAGAAGAATGGAATGAAGTGGAATGAGGGAGGATTACCAAGAATGAGTGACCTTAGATACCTTTTTCAGGGGGAGGAGCCTGAGAGACTGTCCCACTGGACTGTGCACGTAGAGATTACACTTGACAGATGCAATCAATAATGAGATATACTGAATAAAGATGGTAGATAATGGGTGATCTTGGAAGACTATACTGTGTAACAGTTATAATTCAAAGATTAATCTGGAGCAGATGGAGATTTACATAAAAAGATAAGACTGTCTATTGTTGTAAACTAATAATAATAATTACCAATTCATCGAGCTCACCCCACCGATAAAGGAAGTCTCAGATGAATCGGTAGATTTTTGAACTGAGGAAATTTGAGATGCATTTTGAATTATAAGAGACCAAGACTTTTCAAGCACACAGTTTCACAGTTACGTACCACGTTGCTGTATTAGGTGTTGATGGGGTTTAAACGGGTTTCACAAGCAAGGCTCCGAGAATAGCCTAACTCAAAATCAAAATTATGGGCTCTGAAAAAACACAGGAAATTTCTAGTTCCCCTCCAAAATCTAGAACCATCTTAACATCAAGCTGGTCTGCATGGGCCCAGTTATGTGGTCAGCTGGTCTGACGGAGATACAAAATTGTCAAATCCCGTTAAGCTCAACGAGATCTATTTTTTTTTACAATTTTTTAAAAAAAATTTTGTTAGACAGCAGTTCTGATTTTGAAAAAAAAAATCCTTGCCTCCAAAGAAAGTAGCACAAATCTAAACAGATGTTCACGTTTCCTCACAGAGAATGACTCAGAATAACGCCCCCCCCGAACAGATCTCCCAGTGTTCTGTTGATCTATGATTTACTATGTTTTGAGAGTGCTTTTTTCTCTTTGTCCGTGTCTCAGTCATTTCCTGTTGTTTATAATGAAAATTCCCTTAGAACGGATGACTCAGCAAAGCGCCCCAAACAGACACCCTATGCTTCTTGATCTGTTTTTGTTTATGCTTCGAGAATGTTCGTTTCTCTTTCTGGGTCTCTCGGCCCTCTAACCGTCTTATATTTTTCTCTCAAATCCATTTCATTTCATTCTCCCTGACTATCCCTTGAATGATGGTCTCTCACGTATTCATCTGATTATTTTTAATATTTTCCTCATATTCATATACATCTAGATTCTTTGGATTCAGGATCTCAACTGATTATTTACAAATTTCGAAAAGTGAGTTTGTTGGCCTTAAGGAGAAAACATGACCACATAAAAATGAAAATACACATTCAAATTTGAATCTTTTCCAGAAAAAAACATGTGTCCTTATATGGAAGAAGATGTGGCAGAAGAGGAAGTCAAATTGATCACGGACAAATACAAGATGAGCGGCAATGGTGGATTCATTTGAGGATGAGAAGGACGAACTGGAATTGTATTGAGATTACGTCAATCGAGCGGAGCAGCAAAGGAAGGTAGTCGGCCAAAAGTTCTCCAACTTCTCAAGAAGGTCCAAGAGCTATTTTAATTGATAAAATATTTTCAATAAACATGTTTTGTTTTTGTTGAATTCAATATATTTCAAATGAAAATTTTTCTTGATAATCCTTTATTGAGAAATGCTGATTTGAAATGGTTTCGCAATAAAGATATTTATATATATATATATTTCATGGAAGTTCCAGGCACTTCGAGCCCAATAAATTTATGGGATATTTCAAGTCGGTGATTTCAATCACAGCATTCGTTCACGATTCCTCAGAAAGTATGACTCAGTATTGTGGGCATGTGTGGTTTGAAGAAAAAGTGGTCCAGATAAAAAAGTTGTTTACGTTCCCGCACCAAGAATGACTCAGAGAAGCGTCCCTAACAGTTCTCCCAATGTTCAGTCGATCTGTTATTCTATATGCTTTGAGAAATCTTTTTTCTTTCTCTGTTTCCCGGTCTTTTTGTTTTGTTCATGATGAGGCTTTCCCTAAAGCGAATGACTCAGAAAAGAACCCCCGGAACAGACCCCTCAATGTTCTGTCGATTAGTGATTGTTTACACTTCAAGATTGTTCCTTTCTCACTCTGTCTCTCGGCGCTCACACCTTCTCATTTTCTCTGACAATTCAATTTCATTCCCTCTTTCTGACCCTCCAGTGAATGACGGTCTCCCTATATTTATTTGATTGCCTTTAATATTATCCCCATATTCATGTTTACCTTGATTGTTTGGCATGCAGGATCTCAATGGATTATTCTTAAATTTCAAAAGTGAGTCGGTTGACTACAGTGAAAAAATAATCATATAAAATTAAGAACCAAGATTTTTCAGAAAACTAACACTCGTCTCTACGAAAAAGATCAAGAAGGAAAAAGACAGAAGAGAGAAACCACACAAATTTAACGCCGATTTCAACAACTGGTAGGGTGATAGGGAATTCGGAGCAACCCATTGATGTCGTGGACTTCATTCAAGAATGCACCATCAAGTTAAAGGAGCAGGAAGCAATAACTTTGTTTTTGTATTACTCATTTAGTATATTGTGAATAAATTTATTTCTTTTGAAGTTTTGGAGAATTGAAACAACCGATTATCGATGAATTCATTCAGAGTAATTCACATTCATACTGAACTATTATCACAATATCTGGGTCTAGCACATTTCCAGTCCATTGATTCTCATGAAAAACTGATCCATCTGTTGCAAAAATCGAAGACGGAGGGAAGAGGAACGCCGATTTTCTTCTCGATGGTAGACACGCAGACACTTCAACTCCATTTGACCAGAGGGTTTCATTCAACAAACGGTATAACTGATTATGTTTTTGAAATTTAATCTGGAGGTCAGGGGTTCGGATCCACTTGGTTGAAAAGCTTATTTTTGATGTTTTCTGAAGCTTTTTCGTTGAGTTTGAGGAAGTTTCAAAAGATTTTGTAGAAATTAGGAAAAAGAATCGACGCCTTTCCACTAATGTGCCGGGCAGTTTTCTATCATGAGTCACGGGATTTCATGGATCATCGGTTGATGCCTGTTTTTCCTTTTCTCTGATTGTTTATCCAATTTTCCCTTCCGATTAGTCAGCAATGATGTTCCCTTCGGCCATTATTTCTAAAATTGTTTGTTTTGATTTATCTGACTCATTCTTTATAGAGTGTTCTTCAAAACATTCGAGAGAAAAGAGGGCGTGTTTTTTGCTTTCTTTTTTCTGCGTATTCAGTTCCTCCTCCTTCTCAGTCTCTTATTGTCATCATTTTCATTTCATCAACTATTCACATCAGGGATAGTCTGATCTCTTCATGTACCTTTGAATTTGGTGCTCTCTCCCTCTGATTATTCGAAAGTTTCTTGATTCCGAATTGTGGAAAAGGTGAGTCAATTTTCTAGTGACTATCAAAGTGATCGATTTCCACCAATTTTAGAGGAAAATGGGAGAATTGCGAAATTTTTCAGGTCCTTCTCCTTTCTAGTAATTCAATAGTTTCACGTTTCAAGTAATTGATAAATGGAGGTGAGTGATTTTTTCAGTAACTGTGCACGCAATAGATCATTCTCAATTTTTACCCGAATCCCTAAAAATGCGAAATTTTCAGTTACTAGAAGTTTATAAAGGACTTTGATACTTTCAGGTTTCATTCACCGTCATGTCCTAGGGACAGTCTGGGCTTGCAGTGTTTCAGTGAAGAATAAAGTTGTGAAAAAAGGTGAGCGACTCATTCAGTAACTGTGCATGCAATAGATTCCTAGAAATTTCCACCGAAAATCCTAAAATCGCGAAATTTTTCGTTTCTAGAAGTTTTTTTTCAAAGTACTACGGCATTTTTCAGGTTTCATTCACCTTCATGTCCTAGGGACCGTCTGGGCTTGCAGTGATTTGATGGAGGATCCAATGGAGGATAAAAAGGATGAAAAAATGGAGGACAACAAGACACAATCTCTATGAAAAAGAGATCAATAAGCAATAATTTTTTTTAATGTTATTACTCATCGGAAAATGAATTCAATAAGAAATTTTTGAATTTTTACGAAGATGAAAAAGTCAATAATGATAGTAATTAACTGGATCTCCTGAATACACTGTTTACCATTTTTCTGTGTTGAGATTTTTGGTTGTTGTCTGTCTTGGTATCGAGGTGTCTCAGATTCTTTCGGATTATCTAGCAAAGGGCGGAATTAGTTGCCAAAAAACAATGCTGACGCGGTTGACGATATTGCGAAAGAAAAAAATGTTTTTCTTCACTCCATTTTTTCGGACGGAATCGGAGTTTTACACTCTACTTCAACGCTAGCCCATATCCCAACGGTTTTCAAAACCCTTCGGAAGCTCGGAACACTACGAATGAAAAAAAAGACTTTCAATCAAAAAATTAGTTTCGAATGTGAGATAAGACTTGATTTTGCACAATTCTGGGTGATGTGAAGAGCAAGAATGTGAGATTTATTTTTTTTATGCCGAACTATTTTCAGCCTCCGGAAGATGCTCCGAAAGCAGTTGCAATCAGGCTTCTTGATGGATACGACTACAAAAAATATAAATTCACTGCTCAACTGGCTGCAACATAAGTCAAAGAGATCTGTCCACAGATTTGGAAAAACAAAAAGCCAATTGGAAGGAAAACAGATCCTTTCCTAAATGATTTGTTTGTTATTTCATTATCTATTTCGATGAATGAAAAGCAAAAAGTGCAAATTTTTCTGAAAAAAAATCAAAATTTTTTGAACCCGGGTCGAAATTTCACAAGTATGATTTTTATGGTTTTTTTCATAGCTCGACTCGAATTTTCGTCATAACTCTCATTTCTGTTTGTTCTTCTCTTGCAAGTAATAATAGCTTTCGAATATTATCGTTCTTTCTCATCTATTCATTGATTGACCTTTTCCACTAATTTCTTTTGTTCTTCTTTTCCATCCATTCATACACATCCATCAATCATATCTGTCATTTTTGACAGGCCTTCCTCAAAACCTGTCTTCGAACAATGAAAGATTCGAGAAGGAATTGTTTTCGCGGGTAAAAAGAGGATTAAAAGTCCAACAATGGAATGCTCGAGAAAATGGGCGGAGCATGCCCTCCATGGGGTATATATAGCGCGCAGGACAACGTAATCGTCAGTCTCAGACCACCTTATTGGAAAATACAACTTGTCGCTTTGCGTTCTATTGAGGCTCTCTTCGTTTCGCTATTTCTCCTTTTCTGATCGTCAGAAGAAGCAAAATAGCAAAACAAAAAGGGCCTAAATGGAACGCGAAGTGGTCTGTTGTATCTTCTATATAAGTAGTCTTCTCTCTTGGCTATGTGTTTTTAATGGCCTCACCCTGGTCCTTCGGATCAATTCTTTTTGATTATTTTTAAATTTTGTTTCTGAAAACTGTTATTCTGCTTCCTGATTCAAATGATCACCACCAAATAAAATTGTAATTTCAAAAAATGGTTTAAAAACGTGTATTCTGAACCTTTGTTTTCTTTCAGGCATTTCTCGACAAAAAGGTGGCGTGGGTATTCCTCGCTTTCTGCAATGACTCCAACTCCGTGGGCTTACGACACCTTGAAGATACTGTTGCAGTACATGAATTCTAACAAAAGGTCAGTTATTCTATACATTCCGAATTCAACTTTGATTCAAGTTAGATAAGTGTAGGGGTTCTGAAAGTAAGAACAAGATCTAATAAAAGAAAGGGGTCCCTGTGTCACGGAAAAATTGGGTAGACGCTTACTGTGACTATGAACGAATTAGGTTGCCTAGGAGGATTATTAGAAAAAAGTCTTATGACAGTCTTTTGTTTTTTTGTGGGCCTCTCCTCTTTCTTGCGTTGTATGATGGCCTCAATGAAAAGGGAAAAAAAGGGATTACCAGGATAGTGAGATTAGCATCTTTGGTGACAAACCGACGACACCTGTCGGCCAAAAAGAGCTTTTTTTCTGAAGAGGGTCGGATGGTAAGACGTTTTCAACAAACACACCAACTAAGGGTACCTAGTCTTTGCTACGGCGTCATCCTTTTTCTTGGGAGGGGATTTATTCCCAATTTGTGTCAATTTTTTCAAACTTTGGTTGAAAATTGGGCCGGAATGCGAACAAAAAAACTTAAAACCCTTGCGGAAAGCGTTACCGAATGAGAAATGGGCAACGCGGCAACGGTTTTCCCTCGTTCTCTTCTTGCTCCTTGTCGATCGGGTTTTCTCCTTATTTTTCCCGCTTTTCGATATTAAAACCCAAATTTTCAGATCTGACTCAAGCGAAAAATGGCTACCCTGTTGGCTTTCAGAAGACAAGCGGACAGAGTCCAGTACACCATGCTGGAGAACAAGAAAAGAAGCTTCAGAGATCAAAAAGAGGCAGGAAGACTTCCTTTTGTGACAGTGTTGGAGAACTGGAGGCGGGAGCTGGTAGCAAGAGAAGAAGAGGACAAGGACTTTCAAGAGGTGATTCAAAGGAATGCAGAAGAATTCAGAGAAAGAGATGGAAAAGCTCACAAGCGGGCAAATGATGAACTCGTAGCGGCTCTAAAAGTTGCCCGGGCTCAAATTGGGCAGCCTGATCGTCTGGCTGTTTGGAATGAAAAGGAATGAAGGCAGTTCGTGCCACTCAGGAGCTTTGATAGGAAGCCAGTATTGCCCCTTGGCGATAATACAGCGGAAGTTGACAAGAACCAGATTGAGAAAGAGAAGAGAATGCAGAGAGAAGGAGAACGAAGGGTCACCAGATCGGGACTGAGAATTGGAGGAGAAGCTCAAAATGTTCCAGCAGTTGTGCCCGAGGAGCCAAATATAGATGATGTGAAGCAGAAGGAAGTAGTTTTTGCTTCAGTAGACATTCCAATTGGTGTGCCTTTTGGACCTGAAATGCTTCTAAGTGTAGAAGCTGTATTTCTAGATGTTGATTTAGTGGTTGATGAGGTACAAGAGCCAGTGGAGTTTCCAGCTACTAATAGACGCCGGTTTCAATGAATAATAACCGCAGAAAAAAATGAACGACGTCAATCTTGGACTCGGGACCCTCCTCAAAGCCATCGCTTCCTAGATCCCTGCATTTTTCTGTTAACTTGTTATTTGTTTTGTAAAAAATAAATGTTCAATAATAAACTAATTTCATTGTAAGTATGTTTTTTTGTACAAAAGAGAACGGTGAAAATCACATATTTATCAATTCTCGATCTTCCGGCAACGACTTTTCAATCAGCTCGTTCATAATCATACACTCCATAGACGTCCAACCAACCACCTCCATACCTGAAAAAGTACTCTCTATTTATTGTTAACTTAAGAACGATGACCCTGAACTCACTTTTTATGTTTCAGTTTGCATTGTAGTTTTGACGGAATTTTGTCGTAGTTTATTCTGTTTGCAATTTCATCCATATTTAGTGAAACGAACAATGTTCTAGAAACTTTGAATGCGGGAAGATCGCCGTTCATTATTTTGTTCACCAGATCGCTGATGTCTTTGTTTTGGGAATAATTCTGTCAAATAATCGAGCATGAAGATGAGACCATCTATTTCCTTTTCCCAATAAATTCGTTGGGACTTTTCACACCGGCTAATACATGTTTCCCATTAAAATCCATCGTAACTGAACAAAGTTGCATTTTCCTTAGGTTTATTTCTTGAACTAACTGACCTTTTTCAGTATATTTCAAATCGGTGCTCCCAACTATTGTCTCTGATTGGATATATACAAATAATAGTTTATCAGTATCTGGAAACGAATGACGAAGAACAAGTAAACGTCTTCCAACCTATATTCCCAACTTCACTTGTCTTTTCGTTAACATCGACTTCTCATTGTTCTTACAAAACGCTGGAGATGTAGAATAGCGTATTCTGAAAATATTTGAATATTTCAAAATAGACGCATCCGGAATAACAAACAAATCCATTAACTTACAATATCTCGATGTTTGGCAAATTTCAGTGAAACAAGAATTAATATTAGAAATCAGAAATAATCTTAGAAAGGGCGCACCCCGTTCCAAGGGATGCATAAAGAATGAATGGAGACTGCCCGATCTCCCTACTTTTATACCGCGCAAGTGGGCGTGGCTTAGCATTACTGCAGACCTTCGCTAGTAATGGTAGGAGAAAAGGGGTGTGGCTTGCGAAGCAAGAGGGTATGATAAAAGAGGAGATGATAGAGGAGCCGTCCACAATTCAAATGATGGGGGAGAAAAGTGGTAATAGTTTGATGAAAGGTTAGAAAAAAAAACCGCACAAAAGTGCACTTTTTACGAACCATAGAGTTTGAAAGAGCTCTTCAGACTGTGGCTTACGGGCTCAGGCTTAACATTAATTTTCAATATTAATAAATTTTATAATTATGTACAACCGTGTTGTTTTTGTTCTTTGCGTGCGGGAAGAAGGCCATTGAAAGACTGAAAATCATGTTCAGTTGAGGGATTTATTTTTCGTGAAGTTCAATCAGAACTTCCATCTCCTTAAACTGCAAAACCCTTTTCAAATATGAATAGGGAAGTGGAAAAGATCGGTCTAGTTCCCATGTCATAAAAAGTAATTGGATGGGTAGCTGCCGCTCTCAAAAGAGCGGCGGTTGCTCTCAAAGGAGCGGCGGTTAAAAGAAGGTTGCCCAATTAAATGGTGGGAACTTTCACAAAATAGTGATTGAAAGGAGAACCAGGGGGAATAATTCAGACTTGTCCGTGCGTATTCTAATCATTCCATTTGTTCATTCAAAAAAAAAATCTGTTTGGATCAACTAACAACATGTCATCGACAGGTTCATTTGTTATTGTTAGTCCAGTAATTGGATACTAAAGCGTCTGGTGGAATGGTCATCAGGTTCATGTTTCACACTTTGTTTATGTTATGTTGAGCAGGCGAGGGAAGGGGGGAGGGTAATGTTTACATAAGGCACCCTCCGCGAGGTGGGCGGGCCTCCCCTCCTCTTGCCCCTTTCTGTTTTCCCTTTTCATTCTATTCATATATTCATTCTCCTCTTTTTGTCTATCTTGTGGATGATGGGCTTTTTATATATAACTGATTATTACTAAATTTCTAATTCATGCTTTCTGTTGGAAGTTGGTACCTTACGAATTGGTGAGTGGGTTTTTAGGGAATGGTGGAAAGAGGGAGGGTGACTTTCGCTGTTTTTTCTTTCGGTTTTTCTTCTTGTTTTTCATGCTTTTTCGCTTATTAAATTTTCAAATGAATGACTTTCAGGTAGAAAGGACAGATGTTGAAAATCCAAACGCCACGACTGGAAACGAGGAGTCTCCCATGAAGAAAGAGGATGCAGTTGAAGAAAAGGCGAACGACCAGGACCGTGTCCACATCAAAAATGTCCCGACTTTTATTGGGTTTGAGCAGTTCAAAAAGCTGCTTGTGAAGTGAGTTTCTACATATTCAATAGTCATTTTTACTATATTTTTCAAATTTTAAGTCCCGATGTGAGACAACACTTGAATTTTTCAGAACTCTGGGAGGTTGATGTCGAGCTAGGCTTACGTGACTCTTGAGTCTCCAGAAGATGCTCAGAAAGCGATCAAACTCCTTGATGGGTACGACTACAAAGATAGAAGTTCACTGCTCAACTGGCCGCCACAGAAGTCAAAGAGTTCCGTCCACAGATTCGGGAAAACAAAGAGCCAAATGAACAGAAAACTGCTCGAGAGAGTGTCACATCAGATAATTTATCGAATAATTTTTTTATGATTTCATTATATTTTTGAAGATTTTTTTCTAAATAAATTTTATAGTTACGTACAACAGTGTTTTTTTGTTATCAAAAACAAAAAAAGATTTCACGATAGACACGGGGACAAAACAGAAAAAGTAGAGATGGAAAATAGAGCAGTTGAGGAGAAAAATGTGTCTTCAGTGATCAAACCCCCGGAGAGTGAATACAAGTAAGGTCGCATTCACTCTTCCTATTTGCCTAACGTCAGTTTTCAGAGCCTATAATACAGTTTTGATAGTTTAGGAGAGAGGAAACACTTCTAAACTTAGTTATTGGACTGCTCGAATTTACTTTTTTTTTATGTAAGAGTCTGAAGATCTCTTTCAAATTCGAATATATTCATTTCCTGTTCATTCATGAATCGTAAAAAGTGCACACTTGCGTGTCTCTTTTGCTGACCTTTTATCACTTCATTACCACATTTCTCACCATTTATTTGATTCTTCGAAGGCTTTCTTATCATCCTCTCTTCAATCATAGGCTCTTGCTCCGCAAGCCCCACCCCCTTTTCTCCTACCATCACCAGTAAAAGTCTGCAGTAATGCTTAGCCACGCCCACTTGCGCGGTATAAAAGGAAGGAGATCGTGCAGTCTCCATTCATTGTTTATGCATCCCCTGGGTTGGGGTGCGCCCTTTCCATTATTATTTCTAGTTTCTAATGTTCATTCTTATGTTACCGAAATCTGTCAAATATAGAGACTTTGTAAGTTTTTTATCTTGAATTTATCCAGTTCAGTAATTTTTTGTTTTCAGTGCGGAAGTAGATCTGCAACTTGGACAACGACACGGAGACTCAGGAGAAGAAGATCATCGCCGACATCAAGGCGATGGCAAAGAAGAAGAAGCAGATGGACTCGGTGAAAGTGATGGCCAAGGACGATGCGATTGAAATCGCCGGCGGCGACGAGGAGAAGGTCCAGATCGTCAATCAGGTCCTCGATGAGCTCGGATTTCAAATGGGAGAGGAGATGGCGCGATGGCCATCGGCTGCTGGAGGACTCAACACTGGAGGAGAGAAGATCGGACGTCAGGATGTGGCTGCTGGATGCGGTAGTGGTAGAAACAGTGGAGGAAACGAGGTGGACGATGATCTTCAAGCTCGTCTGGATCAATTGAGACGGGAATAATTCTTCAGCCCTTTTTTAAGTTTACTTGCACACTTTCTTCATAGAAATTCCTCTGTAAATTCTTGTGTATTTTCCGCTGAATAATTTTTTTGTATTTTTTGTGAATAATTTCCCACATGGCAAGCGATAAATTTATTGATTCATTCTCAACATTAATTTCAATTTCTGTATTTAGAAAAAGAAAACTATACCGATTTCACTATGAATAAATTGTCAAGTTATGTACAACCGTGTTGTTTTTGTTTCTTGCGTGCGAGAAGAAGGTCATTGAGAAATAGAAAATCATGTTCAGTTGAGATTTTTTTTTCGTGAAGTTCAATTAGAACTTCCATATTCCCGAAGTACAAAACTCTTTTCAAATTCGAATAGGAAAGTGGAAAGGGTCGATCTAGTTCCCATGTCATAAAAAGTAATTGTATGAGTAACTGCCGCTTTCAAAGGGCGGCCGATCTCAGAGGAGCGGCGGTTAAAAGAAGGTTGCCTAATGGAATGATGGAAATTCTCACAAAATAGTGATTGAAAGGAGAATGAGGAAAATAACAGGGGGATGATTCCAACTTGTCCGTGCGTTTGTCTAATTTCTTCTCCAAAAAATTTTTCGCCTTTTTTCCGAAAAATTTTTCAACTTTTGGGCGAAAATTTTTTCGGAGAAAACCGAAAAAAAAATCAAAAAAAAAACCTTTAAAAAACATGTTTTTACCGCCTTTTCACCTATTTTACATTGCAAAAATAAACGAAAAAATTCGAAAAAAAAATCGAAAAACCCCGAAAAATCCTTTTTCGATTTTTTTTGCCCTGAAAAATACAAAAAAAAGTTTTTCGAGTTTTTTCGGATCAAAATTTTCGAAAAAACAGTTTTCGGTTTTTTCGGTCTAACGCACAGCCCTGGTGGGGACTCTCCCGAAATAGAAATTGAAAGAGGAACGAGGGGAAGAACACGGGGATAATTCAGACTTGTCCGTGCGTTTGTATAATTCTTCCACTTTTTTATTCATAAAAAGTTATGTTTGGACCAACTAACAACATGTCCTCGACAGGTTCAATTTGTTATTGTTAACCCAGTAATTGGATATTAAAGCGTCTGGTGGATAGGTCATTAGGTGTCATGTTTCACACTTTTGTTTATGTTATGTTGAGCAAGAGAGGAAAGGGGGACCATTACCAGTGAAGTCTGCAGTAATGCTAAGCCACGCCCACTTTAGCGGTATAAAAGGAGGGAGATCGGCCAGTCTCCATTCATTCTCTATGCATCCCTTGGGTTGGGGTGCAGCCTTCACATGATTATTTTAAATTTCTAATATTAGTTCTTGTATCACTGGAATCTGCCAAACATGGATACTTTGTAAGTTTTTTTAATCTTGAGTCAATCCAGTTTAGTGATTTACCGATATTTTCGCACGCATTGCAATTTTTCAGTGTTCCCGTAACATTTTAAAGCTCGATAAAGTTACAAAATCCCTTTCGACGAAGAAGAAGAACTTGAAAAGATGATAGAAGCCATGAAAATTGAAATAGTGAAGCATTCGCTGACTGCAGTCGATGATTTCGACAATATTGTAAAGTACTCTTTAGGTTAGTTTCTCAATTAATGAAATCCCACCCTTTGTATGCTTTTAAGATCGAAATCTGAATCCGAAATGGGCAGAACACGCCGCTGAACTTCTTGCCGATTGGATCAAATCATGCAGCATCTTCTAACGAACAAGATTGATAGACAAAACTCCGAAGATCTCTGATATTTCGAAGGTTCTACTTTCTTGCCAGTTCTCCTATCAGTTCTCATTCGGATTCTCTGTCGTTTTGGACAGAGTTGGACAGACGAAAAAACTTCCTTCATGAACCAAGAGAAAATAAGCCATTTTCAAGTGTTCCTATCGTTCTGGATTATATCAATGCAAAGCGCAACAAGTTTGCCGATTTTACTGTGAGTAAATGGGTTACCTTAATTATAAACTGAAGCCATGGAGTTACGTGAAGGTGAATGTTTTCAGAGGAAGGAACGATGTGAACTCACAGCTGATACGACATTTTTCCGTCATTTCCAAAAATACAACCACCATCTTATTGTCGGTAAAGCAGAATAAAGTGATAGCAACTGGGAAATAATTAACGAAAGACCGACACAAAGACCTATCCATGTTCTACGGGCTGATTTCGTGCGGAAGATCACACTGCCCGGTTTTAATGATCCCAATAATACAATGGAAAAGTCAATTTCAAAAAACTTTGTTTATGACTATAAACTTGATGAGTATCACAAAATCCGTATGTTCATCTGTGGAAAGCAAATCGTTTTTCTCGACGACCCGGACACAACATATGGAGAATATGGTAAGAATTTCGAATGCATTTGTTTTTTAAATCATGATTCAGGATTAGTTTGGCTGAACCACGAAGAGACGCTGAAAAGATGTACCTGAATATCGACTTGTAGCCATTACAGGGTGGCTTTTAAATATTGCAACGCGTTTGAACGAGCGTATCTCAAGAAATAAAATTAGGAAAAGTCTACAAATCAACAGAATACTTATTCATATGCATAAAAACAAGAAAAAATATGAACTGTCTGATTCTGTCATCTCTCCCACTGATGGCAGCCTTAGGACGCTTCAGGTAAGAAACGGCTGCGGCACGGTGGTATTTCAGAGGAAGGTTGTTTTTTTCCTCTTCTAATTTTTTCTTCAGACCCTCCACACTTGAATTGGATCTTACACAGACCTTGTTTCGCAAAACTAACAAATAGAAAAGTCAAGCGGGTTCATTTTGGGTGAAAAAAACTGGCCATTCAACCTCGTTGCTAAAACTAGGGAAATGGTCCTCAAGTGACTGTTGAGTGATTTTGGACATATGTGGTGATACTCCGTCTTGTTGGATGTCCAATTTTGCTTTTTATAGTGTTCTCGAACATATAGTAGTTTGTTTTCCTCCGAAATACCCTCCTAGTAATTTTTATTATTGATTTTGGTTCCTTGATGGACTAAAAAGCAGGTGGCACCAAAAACCATCATACTAGCTGGATGAGAAGTCCTATGGATGGTTCGACCGTGGTGAAAACCTTGTTGTAGATCTGTAGCAAGCACTTGGTCACTTGGGGAATAGGATTCAGCCCCTACTATGAAGTATTATCGTCTGAGAGAGAGGTTATCGAGTTTTCGTCAACTCGCGTGCCAACCAACAGATGCTTAGCTTTCATGAAGCGTTTTTGACTTGTTGGATACCGAATGAATCCTTCTTTTGGTGATCTGATGTGGGGTCAGTACATGCTTCTTTTTGACAATTTTTGTCAAAGAAAAGAGAGGCATACCGAGATTTTCCGCCCTTTTTTTCATGGATCTATGAGTATTTCTATTGATTCGCTCTCAGACCATTCAGATCTTTGGAGGAGTGGTCAAATGGCTTGAAATACCTTTCCTTGTACGGTCCTTGTTTGTATCATCATCATTGTAACGTTTTATGCTCCGGTGAAAAGCCGAATAGGCGATTTCGAGACACTTTTTGATGAATCTTGGACCCTCTCCCCCCTCGAACTGCTCAACGAGGGTGGTACAGTGGGAAATCGGCTCTACCATTCATCAAAAACAAAAGCTATGAAGCTGAGAGTTTGTGAAACCAATAATGATGCAATAATGAAGATTTTGAAAAGTATAGATCACTTGAAAAGTGTTCCATCCGTCTTCAAAACCGCGTCAAAGGAGTGTTGCAATAATTAAAAGCCACCCTGTATGGGAGAGGTGGTTCTGGAATATTTCGTGGAGAACTTCGCAATTTCAAAAGATGGTGAATCCATTATCATCTATATCAGTTGAATCGACATGAACCTCATTCAAAAATCATTTTTCATAATAACCCGAAATACGAAGATGATGAAGAGAAAGTCTCATGTCTCAGCAGCGCCGACTCTAATCATCGAGAATACGACGCAGATGTTGATCACGATTACGAAAGGGATTATGCTGAATTCAAGAAAAAAGTCAAAAATGAATGGAAATATGACCTCTACACATATACTGGACTCCCATCAACGCTTGGTCAAAGAGCTCTTCCACCAATCCCGACTCTTCGCAGATTCAAAAAGATGGATGAAGAGAAGAAGGTTCCAATAAAACTGCATGAAACCTTTCTAACTCTTGGTGGCTTATATAAATCAAACGAAGTCAGTAGTGCTCTGGACGGACAGTCATTTATGTGACTTAATATGTGAATCGGCCGCGATTAAACCAATTGTTGTAGAAGCTGGATGGAGTGAAGAGGAAAGAGACGAACGAAACAAACAAATGTATGCTTTCGAATAATCCTACTCTATTCGAGTTAAAAATGGTTATGGTGAAAGTACCAACTTATTTTTCAAAATTCATATACTTCTCTATAAATCCTGGATTATGTTTGTTATGAATTAATTCCAATGATTTCAGTACTATCTCAATTTTTTGAAGAATTTATCGCCGAAGCTGATGCAGTTCTCGAAGTTCTCAAGAACCTAAATTTTATAATTTACTTTTCAAAAGGATGAATTTTTGGGAGGCTAGAGGAGCCTTCTGCTTTTATACACTTTTAAAATTTGAATAGGGAAATGGAAAGGATCGATCTAGTTCCCATGTCATAAAAAGTAATTGGATGTATAACTGCCACTTTCAAAGGAGCGGCGGTTGATCTCAAAGGGGCGGCGGTTGCCCTCAAAGAAGCGGCGGTTGGAGAGGAGGTTGCCCAGTTGAATGGTGGGAACTCTCGCAAAATGGAAATTCAAAGGATAACGAGTGGAAGACTTATTCATCCGTTTGTCTATTCTTTCCATTTGTTTATGTTCAAAAAAGTTCTGTTTGGACCAACTAACAACATTTCCTCGACAGGTTCAATTTGTTGCTGTTAACCCAGTAATTGGATACTATAGCGTCTGGTGGAGTGGTGTCGTGTTTCACACATTGTTTATGTTATGATGAGCAGGAGAGGGAAGGGGGACCATTACCAGTGAAGGTCCGCAGTAATGCTTAGCCACGCCCACTTGCACGGTATAAAAAGAGGGAGATCGGGCAGTCTCCATTCATTCTTTATGCATCCCCTGGGTCGGGTGCGCCCTTTCCATGATTATCTTTTATTTCTAATATTAATTTCTGTGTTACTGGAATCTGTCAAATATGGCGAATTTGTAAGTTTTTCATCCTAAGTTAATCCAGTTCAGTCATTATCTTGTTTTCAGTGTAAAGTAGATCCGCGAGCTGGACCACAAACGACAACGCATGGAGGTTCAGAAAAAGAAGATCATCGCGGACATCAAGGCAATGGCCAAGAAGAACCAGATGGGCTCGGAGAAAGTGATGACTAAGGACGTTGCGATTGAAATTGCCGGCGGCGACGAGGAGACGGACCAGATCGTCAATCAGGTCCTCGATGAGCTCGGAATTCAAATGGGAGAGGAGATGGCTGGATAGCCATCGGCTGCTGGAGGACTCGACACTGGAGGAGAGAAGATTGGACGTCAGGCTGTGCCTGCTGGAGGCGGTGGTGGTGGAAACAGTGGAGGAAACGAGGTGGACGATGATCTTCAAGCTCGACTCGATCAATTGAGACGGGAATAATTCTAGGGCTCTTTTTTATGTTAACTTGCACTCCTTCTTCACAGAAATTCCTCTTTTTTGTAAATTCTCGTATATGTTCCGGTTACGCTCATCAATTTTTTTGTATCTTTTGTGAACAATTTCCCACATGGCAAGCGATACTTTGAATTGAAAATTTTTGAACAGTTCTCAATATGAATAAATTGTATGATTATATACAACCGTGTTGTTTTTGGTCTTTGCGTGCGGAAAGAAGGCCATTGAGAAACAAAATAGCATGTTCAGTTGAGAGATTTTTTTTTTCGTAAAATTTAGTTAAAACTTCCATATTCCCAATGTACAAAACCCTTTTCAACTTTGAATAGAAAAGTGGAAAGGAACATTCTAGTTCCCATGTCATGAAAAGTAATTGTATGGGTAACTACCGCTCTCAAAACAGCGGCGGTTGCCCTTAAAGGAGCGGCGGTTGCTTTGAAAGGAGCGGCGGTTCCTCTCAAAGGAGCGGCGGTTCCCCTCAAAGGAGCGGCGGTTGCTCTCAAAAGAGCGGCGGTTGAGAGAAGGTTGCCTATTTGAATGGTGAGAATTTCCACAAAATGGAAATTGAAGGGAGAAGGGAAAACAAGAGGAAAATTCAGACATATCCGTGCGCTTGTCCAATTCTTCCACTTGTTTATCCAAAAAAAAGTTTTGTTTGGACCAACATGTCCTCGACAAATTCATATTGTTTTTGTTAGACCAGTAATTGAATACTAAAGAGTATGGTGGAATGGTCATCCGGTGTCATATTTCACACTTTGTTTATGTTATGTTGAGCAGGAGAGGGAAGAGGGGAGGGTAATGTTTACATAAGGTGCCCTCTGCGATGTGGGCGGGCCCTCCCTTCTTTTGCCACTCTCGTTCTTCCCTTTTCATTCTATTCATACATTCATTTTTCTCTTTTTGTCTATCTTGTGGATGATGGGCTCCTCTATGTATAACTGATTATTACTAAGTTTTTATATTCATGCGTTCCTGTCGGATATGACCCACCTGAAGGAGACATTCTCGATTTGGATTCGTTCGCATGCCAACCAAATGGAAGAGATGATGTGGGTTCAGGCGTTTCCACCGGAGCTCAAGCTCAGGCCCAGGAAATGATCCTAGCACCCCCTAACTCTACTCACCAGCCACCATCCGGACATTTAAATTCTGCTTCTCGAAGGGTCCTCCAATTTCGGCAACCAAATGGCAGGATCTCTTTCGCAAGGATTGAAGGAACCAGTTCACGAAGCTCCTCTAAGCAGCAATCAAATCAAAACCGAGATCAAACAAGAGCAGGATGGAACCGTGACAGCCAAGAAGAGCAGCTGAAGGAAATGAAAGAAGAAGCAAGAAGCCAAGAACCGAGGAAAGGTTGGTGGTTTTTTTTTTCAAAAGTTATTGTTCTTCATTGTTACTTATCAGCGCGAAAGTTGGACTACCAACTCCAAGCAAAACGGCGTACCAGTTTATGTACGACTTCTTGCAATGTTTCGAAACTTTCAAAACTGATGAGAAGTTTATCAAGGAGTTCATGCAGACACTGTTGGACACCACCATGGCCAGAAAAGATTACTTGGAGAAGAAAGTAAGTCTTATTACTTTTTGTTATCTTTTTGAAAATTCCAAGGATTCTCGTTTATCATGAGTTTTTCAGATCCTATCCATAAAGATTGTCAATTACGGAATGGATGTAGCCTTCAACGAGTCTATTCAAAAGGCCCAGGATTCGGAACTTGATGATGATTCTTGAATCTCCGGAGGATGCTCAGAAAGGGATCAAACTTCTTGATGGGTACGACTACAACAAGTATAAGTTCACTGCTCAACTGGCTGCAACAGAAGTCAAAGAGCTCCGTCCACAGATTCGGGAAAACAAAGAGCCAGTTGACCAGAAAACTGCTCGAGAGAGTGTCACATCAGATAATTTATCAAATAATTTTTTTATGATTTCATTATATTTTTGAAGATTTTTTCCTAAATAAATTTTATAGCTGTGCACAACAGTGTTTTTTTTGTTATCAAAAAAAAGATAGATTTTACGATAGACACGGGGACAGAACAGAATAAGTAGAGAGGGAAGATAGGGAAATTGAGAAGAAGTATGTGTCTTCTGTGATCAAAACCACAGAGATTGAATACAAGTAAGGTCGTATTCACTCTTTTTATTTGTTTCAGTTCTCAGAGCCTACATTTGAAACACAGTTTTGATTTTTCAATAGAATGGAAAGCGCACTGTAGTGCGTTTTTTTCTGACTTTTCATTAAATCATCACCACCTTTCTCACCCATCAATTGAATCTTCAAAGGCTTCTCCTCTATCATCTCCTCTTTTATTATAAGCTCTCGCTCTTTTATGTATCACAAGTCAGCCCCACCCTTTTTCTCCTGCAATAACCATTGAAAGGCGGTAGTAATGCTTAGCCACGCCCACTTGCGCGGTATAAAAGGTAAGAGATCGGGCAGTCTCTATTCATTCTCTATGCATCCTTTGGGACGGGGTGCGCCATCTCCATGATTATTCTTAATTTCTATTATTGATTCTTGTATTACTGGAATCTGTTGAATATAGAGACTTTGTAAGTTTTTTTCAGATCTTGAGTGTGTTTTTTCTAATCTCGAGTGAAATCATAATTGAAACACATCATTTCGGCCCGAAATAGCGCCGTGAAACACAATTTTATCGAAAAAAAAATCGTCTTTCCTAAATCCTACTCTTGAAGCCCGGGTCAATGAAATTTCTCCAACCGCTGGCCCGTTCCAAGCACGACCGTTTCAAGTTGAAAATCAATTTTTAGATTTGCTTCACAGACACAGCTCGAGAATTTTCCTGTCCTCGATCACGTCTTCCACCGGATTAACGCCGCTGATCAGTAAGTTTCCATGAAAAATTCTGATTTCTTCACGTTAGAATTTTCCAGACAATCCCTGCTGAAAACTTGCAAACAGTTCGAGCACATGATTGAGGGAGAGAACCGGACGTGTGGTATTCCAAATGAGCAACAATTCTATCAAGCTCCAAGTCAATCAATATGAAGAAGATTCAAGCAGTTTATGAGAAAAAAGAAGAGGGCTGCACGATTACGAAGGACAGAATCAGAGAAGAATTTCGTGGCTGCAGCGCTCTAAGTAAGAAACCTTGAAAGATGATTCATACTGAAATCAAAAAGCTCACTGTCAAATACAACGAACGTAGAGTGAAAAAAGAGAAAAGAGTTCGTTTCATGACTGGAGTCTCTGGAATGTTGACCTCATCCAAGGAGACGCTTCACGTGGAATATTTGAAAATGAGCTGTCACGAATTGCACGAGTTGGAATAGATTCTTCAAGCCAGGAATTACAACGAAACTCGATTCCAGTACGTATAGAAAGCAGAAGACGGGAGAGGGAGATATCAATGAAGAGGAGAGGGATGAGTATTGAAGACCCGCCAATTTTCAAGGAAGACCTCCCACACATCAAGAACCTTGGCAGCTAGACGACTAAATAATTGTGGCGAGAAGGACGTTAATTTTTTTTAATTCAAAAATTTCATCATAGATAAATTTTATAATTATGTACAATCGTGTTGTTTTTTTTCTTTATGTGCGAAGGAAAGGAGGGCAACGAGGAATGAGGAAGCAAGATTTGGTTGAGACGTTTTTTTTCTCTTGAAATCCTGAAAATAAATTGAAGTGCAACACTTACCAAAGTACAGAAACCCTGTCAATTTTGAATAGAGAAGTGAAAAAGTTCAATCCAGTCCTCATGACATAAAAAGTAATGGATGAGTAACTGCCGCTCTCAGAGGCGCAGAGGGCAAAAGATTGCCCGTTTGAATGGTGGGAACTCTCACAGAACGGGAAGTGAAGGCAGAATGAAGGGAAGAGAAGAGAAAGAAATGAATGAAATGTTCGCGTATTTGCTTAATTCTTGATAGAGGTGAACAGTCAGAGAAGTTCTGGATCGAAAAATTGTAACTGTTTATTTTTCCGCTCAAATAAATCCTTGAAATTTCATCAGTAATCAGACACACGCATTTTCTATTTCACTTTCATTCACGACGAAATCATTCAAATTAATAGATTTCCTGTTTATTATAAACTTTGCAATTGGTGATTGAAAAAATTTTTATCAACTTTCTAATAAATACAAGGGGAAGATGAAAATATAAAATAACAAAATAAAGGGGAACCGGTGGTACGATGATGATGTAAGAACAAATAAATTTACCCATAATAACATTCAGTTGTTATTTCATGTTCAGCTACAGGGAGTTTCTATTAGGTTCATGATTGATCAGTAATATTGAACAAGCGATGTATCTCCAAAATGCTCAAGGTTGCCATGGTAACTTAATGCGCAGTTTCTCTGAGGGCGTCGCTATGATTAGTTATTAAGTGCAAGCAGATGATAAAAACAGGGGAAGAGATAAATTACTCCTTACAGTTGAAAGGCTCCGATATGAATTAATATCAAATCGGAAACGTGCGATTAAAACAAGACAGAATAGAAAAATAATAGTGTGTGAGAAAGGAAGAGAAAATGTTAATTGAGGTTGAGGAGCAAACGTCTATCTGAACAATAAATGCAGCATCATTGCACTTCCATGAAGTCGTTTCCTAGAGAGCCGCACCTATAAAAGTAAGTGTTTGAGGACATTCAACATTTTTTTTAGGGATACACTAAATTCTTTTTCGGTTTTGTTTCGTAAAAAAATTTTCGAAATTTTGAATTTTCTGTCTAATCATATATATAGTGTAAAAACCTTCAAATAAGTTTAACTAACCAAGTGTTGCTGACGATTACATTAACTTGATGAATTTTTGGTCCGTCGATGTTGACTATTGACCGCCTTGATGGATGGGGTCATAACTGAAAAGCATTTTGTTGTAAATTGAAAAAAACTGATATTTCTTATTCACGGTGTGTTGTTCTGTTTCGCTAAAAACTCGCTTCAATTTATGTTTGAATGAATGCCCATTTGTTTCAGGATTGGCTCATTGCTTGCCAACCATTTCCTACGCCCAAAAAATCAACACAAAATTTCCTACCTCACCTCCGAACCCGTTGCAATGTTCGAATATGAATACATATATTTAAAAATAATAGAACTAAATAGAAAACAAATTGAAAATAGTACACAATTCCCTCCACGTAGCCCATTAACACAGAATAGGCATAATATGAATTCGTCCACTCAACACGGGGTTTGAAGACAAAAATGAAGATATTCAGGTGGAATTTGCTAAGAAGGTGAGGAGGCGGGGCGCATAAAGCTTATTAGAGACGCAGAAATTCGGAAGGGTGTTATCAGAAAATATGGAAATGTGAGCCTTAATGCAGAGATATACGAATATAAAGTTATTGGTTTAGCTATACGAATATGTGTATACTGCTTGCGTTTGGTTTGGTTTGAGTCAAAATATAAAAATTTGAGAAAAAATGGAGAAGATGAGAAGCATAAGAAGGGAAATGAGAAAAAATAAACCTGATAACGAGCTGTAAGCAGTTTGGTCGAAGTGTTGCAGCTTCGTGTTCATGCTCTATAGAATATTGTCATGAAGTTTTCTCTAAACTTCAGACTTCATTTTATCACCCTGTTAGCTACTATTTTATATTAAGCATTTCAACTACAATGATCAACTGAGATCCAAACCTTCTATGAACGTATTGTTTTTTGTTCATAAACATGTTATATTTTTTGAAAACTTCTAATAACTATAGTTATTATAGTTTCAAGTTGGAAAGGCTCCAAAAATCTAAACAAATAAAGTCTCAAAATATGAGAATCTGTTGCATTAACATTGAAACAGTCAAAATTACATGAATTTTATGTGAAGAAACTTAATTAGGAAAAGATAACAAAATAATAGCATTAATCTTGAATCACAGAAAGAAACAAGAAATGTACCCCGAGTAATCAATTTTAAGATAGCTACGAGTGAAAATTATGAAGTAGTACACTAGTATGTTGTGGTCGAACTAGGCGACAAAACGACATGCTTCTCACAATTTCTTTAGTCCATTCCGCGGTTGGAAAACGTTCACTTGACAGTCCTTTACTTCCAGCAGCCATCCACCCTCTCTGAAACTCATCATGTTCTTTCCCTTGATCCTCAATAATTAATTTGCCTTACCTTTTGTTATCCAATCAAGCTGTCTTTCCATCTATCAAGAAAATTGTCGCTCCAAATTGTATTTCGACGCGGATATCCATCCATAAATAATGTATAGGATTGTCATAGTGCTTGGTGCTTGGTGCTTGGTGGCTTGGTGAGACTGAAAAACAATGATTGTGAAAAAAAACACACACACAAAGTGATGAAATTGAAAAACAGGACATCATTCACCGAATTTTTTTGGAGTTTTGTTTTCAAGGTGTCTTGTTTCAATGTTATCTAACAACAAGGCTTTTTTCGAAACTACATTCAGAAAAAATGAAAAAAAAGGATACATGTTTACTAACCCTTGGTCCCACCTCAAAAAAAATGAATATGATTTTTCCTCACTCACCTTCAATCCCGTTACTTCCAGCACTCATTCACCCTCTCTGAAATTTATCATTTTCTTTCCCTTGATTTCCAATAACCTATTTTCCTCACCTTTTGTTCTCCAGTCGAGCAGACTTTCCATCTATATTGAAAATCGGGGCTCCCAGCGAACATGCCTGAAACGTCAATGTGAAAATCGATATAAATTTTTCTCACTCACCTCCTGATCCGTTAGATTGTGTGAATATGTTTTGTGATAAAATGAATATAGTATAGTAAAAAAAAATAAAAATAATAAACAGCTCACTTCAAATAGCCCATTAATACAGAATAGGCAAAATATGAAGTCGTCCGCCCCCCACAGCGTTTGAAGACAAGAATGAAGATATTCAGGTGGAAATTGCGAAGAAGGTAAGGGGCGGGGCATTATTGGAGACGCAGAAACTCGAAAGAGTGTGACCAGAACAAAACGGAAATGTGAGACGTAATGCCGAGCTATACTAATGTGAACTTATAATTAGAGGCGGGGGAATTCCGAAGAGTGTTATCAAAACGAAATGGAAATGTTAGATTTAATGCCAAGCTATACGAATGTGTATATCTTGCTCGTGTCTAGTTTGATTTGAGTCAAATGAACTTGTTTACGTGCTCTAGTGATTATGTGGGAGCCGAATTTGAAAATGTGGGGTGAAAAGGAGAAGATGAAAAACATATCAGTGGAAACGTGAGACTCAATGCCAAGCTAGACATACACGAGCACCTATTGTGTGTAGTTAGGCTTGAGTCCAATCATCTTGTGTATGTATATGTGAATATGCAAAACGAAATATGAGGATTTGAATGGAAACAAAAAGAATAAAATCATTGGAAAATGCTATGAAAATGTGAAACTTGATGCAAGCAATAAAAATATGGGTATTCATCATGGTTGTATGTAGTCTGGTCTAAGGTCTTTTCACAATCAGAAAAAATCTGTGTCAGACCACTTATTTCTCCCGTTTTATTATTCCCGAAATACCGGTGATGATTTTTTTTGTTCACGGCGAAGTTAAAATGGTGAATAACAATTTTTGAGTGAACTTTTATTTCTTCATCCAATTTTTGAAGAAAACTGAAAAAAAATGAAACAAAATCATACGAGAAAAAATTACAGAATTATTATAAATTATCCATTTCTGAGCTGATAGTCCTCCAATAGCTCTCCGCCCATTTTTAGTTCCGCTTGTCTTTTGGTGCTGAAATAATACAGTGCGCGCCATATATATAAGACATGTTGTCAATCTACAGGGCCATTCGCCCTCTGATTGCCACAGTCAAACTCATTAAATATATTTATTGATTATTATGCATAAATTCTATGAATTTATCCTTATAATTAATTATATTTTATTCCTTTTTAGTTCCTTTCATTATTCCCCTGTCGCCCTTTAATATTTATTACAGACTCACTTCGTTCCTCTCCTTCAGTGTCTGCGTCTCTCACACTCTACGTTGCCGCCTTCCTGGATGATCTACTACAACTACTTCGCCCGCCAACTTCAGTGCAAATGATGACAAAACACTAGTTTACCTCCCTTTAATCTTCAGTCTTAACTGCATGTCACCTTGCTGGAAGGTGAGCGCCTCTGGCCCTCTCTAAACCTTCCCCCAAGCTGCGATGTGCTGACCGTTGCCGCCTCTGGCCTCAACCGTCAATAAGAACAAAGGATTGTTAACTCTGCACTCTTATTAGACCAGTAGACTGTAACAAAGGGTAATTTAGTAGTTAGTTATCACATGGATTGGATGTCATACGAATCAGACCTGATTCTTCGTGGAACCTTTTCGTGGTCATAATTAATTATTTTCCCCTCCCCCTTCATACATTATGTCCCTTTAAGGCGCCCCTTCTGATTGGAAGGCCCGCCACTTTTATTGTACCTTGATGAACTCTCACCAAGGGTTTTTAATGCAGTCTCTTCGGAGACATGCTTTTTCCCCACAATAAATTTGGTTGAGTGTAAAACTGTGTTATATCGTTACATCGCTTATCCTGAGCTCTATTCTGAACCACCAGGAGCTCAGTTAGGAATGCGCTATGAGATTGGACCTATTCGGCTCGCCGGTGGCCAATTGAATACAATTGGGTTCGTCACATTTGGTGCATCAGACCGTGATTCCTTCGCTGGAACTTTTTTGTTTCACCGAACGAACTAGCCGGCGAGCATTCCTAGCGATTTTTAACGAGAATTTCCGCATTTTTGCTGAAAAAAAGTGATTTTGTATGAATTTTCTAATTTTTCTCCGATTAACTCGCAAATTTTTTGCGTTTCCCTTCCTTTATTTATCGCGTTTTTGCCCCTTTTCCTTCGAAAATGATGACAATTCATTTTTCGAACGAAGGTGCAAGCGCGCTCCACCGGACTAAGATGTGCAGGTGATTACGACCTCCCCTCTTCGTTTGACGCGCTCACATTTCTTTTTAAAGGATTTTGAACGAATTTCGGCGTTTTTCGCCTATTTTTTTGTCGTTTTTTGCGGATTTCCGTATAAATTCCACAAAAATAGTGCCAAAAACACTGAAAAACACATATTTCGCACCTTTTTGCGGCGAATTGGTGGAAAATTCTCGAGAAATTGGGAAATTTTCGCCGAAAGGCCCAAAAAGCAGCGCCAAAGTGTGTTTTGCCGCTTTTTATCGATTTTCTTCGGGAAATCTATAAATCGCCGCTACGTTCAAACCTTTTTTCGCCCCTTTTCTATGAAAATCGGCTTAGGAGATGCGTTATTGGGCGAACTGGAATTTTTGGTAAGAAATGGTTACTGCCATTGTGTTTCTCATCTTGAAAAACCCACGGAGCCATATTTTCAGACACCCACTACCAAAACTCCGTCCATACGGTAAAATAATCCGAAAAATCGGCTGTCCCAAAATGATAAGACACGTTTCGGATTTTCTATTTCTCATTATATTTCTCTACATTTTTCATCATGAAATAGCTTATTGGGATGTTTTAAGTCGTTCAGGTTTGCGCCTAAGAGATTCATTCAGAATTGACTGTTTTTGAGGAAGTTGAAAATCAACTGAAATCGGATAAATCGGATATTAGCTCGTATAACTTCTCTGGGAAATTCAATGGATGGCTGGAATTTTTTGGACAGACACTTGACACTTTGGTCAAACTGATAAAAACACTAGAAAGTCAAAAGAAAATCCGTAGCGAACTCCGCGTTCTTTTAAATATCCATTCACTGTTTTCTGTACTAATTTGCACTGAAAATAAGAAAGTTTGAGTTCTTGGCAACGGTAAAACAGATCGAAGCTAGCTCCGAACTTTTCGCTG